>SJYC01124850.1:0-95845 GCA_006408675.1 Madoqua kirkii | reverse complement strand
GCAAGCGGTACTAGGAAAAGGAGTGAACGTATAGGAACCCTTCCCCCCCATCCAGATTCTGGTTTCTCCCCTCCCTCTGGCCAGAACAGACAAATACAAGCTCACCCACACACGCAGGCTACTCCCTTAAAAATACACACACACACACACACACACACACACACACACACACACACACTACTTTCTAAACACCCTGCCCCGCTTCACTTTTCGAAACAGTCGGCTCCGACTCGGGCTCAGTAGGACCAAGACCTGTACCCCTTCTCTTTCAGAGTCACAGTCCCATGGGCTGGGTCCCCAAGCACCGTGCAGAGATCAGAACCCACCAAGCCCCTCCAAACCCAAGCCCAGCACTCAGGACCAGCCAGAGGCCCTGCAGGCCCTCCCCAAGCAGGGCTCCTGGTCACTCCTCCCCAGCACTCAGAGGCACCGAGTGGCTCTCAGAGCCCGACCCAGCACTCCTCTGCCCCTCCCCCGCGCTAGGCCTGAGACCCCCATCTCCAAGCACAGGCCCTGGGGCTGGGGGGCGGGGGAGTAGCAGAGGAGAATAAGCAGCTGCAACACCCCCACCCAACCACCTAAAATGCCAAAAATAACAGCAGCGCTCACACACACACACAACAACCCCCCCAACACCGAAAGGCAAATATAAACCCAAAATAAAGGGGAAGAAAAAAAATCAAAGCCAACTACTGCCCCCAAAAGGCTTTTTAAACATTCTCCAAAAAAAAAAAGTTTATTAAAAGTGTTCTTAATGCTCGAAACGGAAAAGATTCCCAAATATACAGATGCCTCTTTTTTCATAGAAATAGATTATTTTTTATAATACAAAAAAAATGGCCAAAACAAAACAAAACAAAACAACAAAAACAAAAAACAACATCAACAGCAACAACCCCGTAGGAACATCTTTAAGCGATTACTCAGGGCCCGGCTGACAGTTACACGTGGGTTGCGTCAGTCCCGTGTACACACGCGTTCAGCCATGTTTAAACCGATTGCATCAACTTCGAAACCGGCCCGCCCGCCGGCGCCCAGAGAGGGGGGGTGGGCAGAAGGAGAGGCAAGAGTTTATCATTCATCTGTACACATAGACATCTCTTCTTTAAATAACACCACGGGCGGGCGCCCCGTCTGCACGTGCGGCTGGTGTGGACAAAAATATAGATAGATATATATAATAAAATATTAAAATTACCGACGCGCTCCCCGCGCTGCCCAGTGCCCCAGTGCCAAAGTTCTGCCGGCGCCGCCAGGGGCGCGGGCGGGCGCGCGGGCGCTCCCCGGAGTCTCGGCGGCCGCGGCGCGCCCGGCAGCGCGGGGGCCGGCCGGCCGGCCGCGGGGGACGCGCGCGGGGGCCGCGCTAGCAGTGGCCGGAGGAGGCGAGCAGGGGCTCGGGCAGCTGCTTGAACAAGTTCCGCAGGGTGCTGAGCTCGCGCGACAGCTGCTCCACCTTCTTCTGGAGCCGCTCGTTCTCGGCCGTGAGCTCCAGGACCTTGTGCTGCGTCTCCAGGTTGCGCATCTTGGCCTTGTCGCGGCTCTTGCGCACCGCGATGTTGTTGCGCTCCCGCCGGATCTTGTACTCGTCGCTGTGCTTGTCCACCGTCTTCTTGGCCTTGCTCTTGACCTGCGAGGGCGCCGGCGCCGCCCCCGCGTAGCAGGCGGCGGCGGCCGGGGGCGCCTTGGCGTCGGCGGGGCTCGGCGTGCCAGGCGGGCTGGACGACGAGGACGTGGACAGGCTCCCGCTGCTGCCGCTCGGCACCGCCTGGTAGCCGAGGTAGGCGCGCAGCGCGTACGGGAAGCCGGCCGCCATGCCCGCGGCGCCGCCGCCCGGAGCTCCGGCCTCCTCCTTCCGCTTGCAGTCCGCGGGCTCGAAGCCCGGCTCCGCCTTGAGCTCGGCCGGCGGCGGCGGCGGCGGCGGCGGCGGCGGCGGGTGCAGGGGCGCGAAGCAGCCCGGGTGTAGCGCGCCCTTGGCAGCCCCCAGGCGGCCCAGGCTCACGTAGCCGTACTCGGCCGCCTTCTTGCAGTTCTTGCCCCCGTAGTCGTCGGAGAAGAGGTCGGAGAGGAAGTCGTGGTGCTGCCCGGAGGAGGCGGGCGCGGGGGCGGGCGCGGGCGGAGCCGCCTCGAAGGTGTCCGTGGCCGTGGTGGGTGCCGGGGCCTGCGGCGCGCCCAGCGGCTCCAGGTAGGGGCTGAAGTCGATGGCGCGCTCGTGCTCTCCGATGCTACCCAGCTCGCCGGCGGGGGGGCGCGGCCCGGGTCTGGCCGCCGGGGGCGCCGCGGGGGCCGCCTTGCCGCCGTACGCAGCAGCCAAGCAGTCCGCCTCGTAGTAGAAGTTGGCCACTTCCATGGATTTAAAGGCGGGCGGCGGCGGCGGCAGGGGCAGACATGCTGGGTCCCAGGCCACCAGGCGTTGCATGAACGCGGGTGCCCGGGGAGGGGGCCTGGGGCTGCCCGCGCCGGCAGGCCCGCAGGTGGCGCGGCCTCCCGACTCCGAACAGTCGCTGCTGTGTCGCCGCCGCTGCTGCTGCTGCTGCCGCCGCCGCTGCTCCGGGGTAGCTGCTATCAGTGCGGGGGGCTGCCGGCCGGACCCTCGGGTGGGTCCCCTTCCCGGTCCCGTGCGCGGCTCTGACTCGCTAAAGTTTCTCCCGAGCCCGTTTATTTATAAAGGCGGGCCATAGCAACGGTGCGTCACGCCCGGCGGCGGCCCCTCCCTCCCCGGGCACGCAGAGGACACGCCGCGGCCGCCCGGGACCCCCCGGCCGGGCGCCGGCGGGCCGGCCTGGAGACCAGGAGCGCGCCCCTGGGGGTCCCCCGGCCTGCGGGGCTGGTGGGGGGCGGTGGCCTCCGGGCCCCCCCATCCCCCGCCCACTCCCACCCGGCGGCCCCGAGATGGCGAGCGCGGAGAGGCGCGAGCCCGCCCCCGGACCGCCCCCTCTGGGCCGGCCGGCGGACGGGAAGGGAGGGGGAGCCCGGGGAGGGGGCCGGGCGGCCGTCTGCTCCCACCCCGAACGCGGCCGCCGCCCGCCCCCTGCTGGAGGAGGCGCTGGCCTTAGGGAGCCGCGGCGGCCGGACCTGGCTCTCCAGGGAGGGGACGCGCCCCGCTCACCCCAGCCAGGGATGCGGGAGACCCCAACCCCCTGCAGCTCGGACTCCCGGAGGGGTGAGCCGCCTCTACAGCCCTCCTCCGAGTGCGGCCTCGCCCTTAAACTGGCAGCCCTCCCCAGATGTGGACAGGAGGGGCTCTCACCCCTGCGGTGACTCCCCTTCTGAAATAGGAAGACCTGGGGTTGGCGGCTTGGGGGGGTGCAAACGAGGGGGCGAGTGCCTCTCCCCCGGCGCCGCCCCCTCCCCCTCGGACCGCACCTGGGTCTTCTCCAGCCTCACCCCGCCCTGACCTGGGGCCCCCTCCCCGAGGGTGGAACGGAGTGGGGTGCCCCCCCCCACCACAAGTTGCGTGACCTTGGGCCAGTCACTTGGCTTCTCCAAGTTTCAGTCTGCGAGGGTGTCCTTACTGTTATCTTTATTAGTTGTATTAACTGTCTCCAACGCAGACTCCCAAACGCTCACCGCTCTGGGACACACATCAGAAAGAAGGGCCTCCTCCCAGGGTACAAAGAGGCCCAGAGGCCCACAGCACACCCAAGATTACACAGCTTCATGTTCCCCACTGTTCTCAAAAGAAAAGCCCTTATCTGGGCACCCTCAGAGCTGTTTGTCACCCCCCTCCCAAAGCACCTGTATCTGAGGCTGGTGGGTGGGGGTCCAGGGAGGACCCGGGGGGCCATGCAGAAGAGAGGAAGGAGTTCTCTCTCAGCAGGCCCCTGCTGTGCAGTGAGAGGGGTCTGGACCCAGAGCTTACTTTTCCACCTCGCCAGGAGGATGCCCTCGCGGCCCTTGGTTCACGGAAAGGGAGACGAGATGGCCCACCAGGATGGGAATGCAGGCCCCAGGCCCTCCCTGCCGAGTGGGTGCCAGCCGCCCTAGCCCTCTCCTGCACCATTCCAAGGCCATTTCAGCAGCCCCTTGGGCTTACCCTTCTGCCACTCCCAGCCCCCGGCGCCCCAGGCAGGAGCTCCCAGCCTGCCTGGTGCTGACCCCCGACCCACTGACCCCAGCCCTGGCCCTGGCGGGCAGGCGGGCATTGCTCAACCTTCAGCGTTATCTGCTGAGCTGGGGTGACCTCCGCTCCGGAGAGCTGGAGAAATGACATCTCTGAGTGCCCTTGGGGGTGGGGGGCAGGGAGGGACAGGGTGAAACACTGGCCCAGCCTGCTGGCTTTCTGGGCCTTCCCAGCAGCCTCTGGGCCAGGGAGGGACCTAAGG
This sequence comes from Madoqua kirkii, assembly GCA_006408675.1. Lineage (NCBI taxonomy): Eukaryota > Metazoa > Chordata > Mammalia > Artiodactyla > Bovidae > Madoqua > Madoqua kirkii. Next base: position 91,523 of record SJYC01124850.1, on the reverse strand, counting down.
CCCTGGGGCCACCCAGCCAGGCCTCCTGAGCTGCAAAATGGGACACTCAGGGCTGAACTGAAGGGCCGCTGCCCCCAGAGGCCCTCCCAGCCCCACCTGCTGGCAAACTTCCTTCCTAGCCCTTACTTCCAGCCACCAAGATCCTCGTTTTGTCTGCCTCAGTCCCCCTCCAGACTACTGGCTCCATGAGCGCTCAAATATGGGAAATCGCGGGTCGAGCATGCTCAAAATATACTGGGGAACAGAATGCATCTGCACCTCTGGACCAAGAACAGGCTTTCCCCAGCTCTGCCCAAGGCAGCTAGCTCCGCAGAGCTCAGCCCGCAGGTGGCCTCCTCTGAAAGCCTTCCCTGACTTCTGGGAGGGATTGCTGTGTGTTTTGCTCACTGCTGTTCCCCCAGTGCCTGGAACAGTACCTGGCACAGGAGGGCTCAATAAATGAAGATGGAGGAGATGGTGAGGTTCCCCCCACACCCCGTTAACTAGACTGTGTGATCTCTCTGAGAGTCAGCACTGCCCCTGCCTCTCGGGGTTCTGGGGAGATGCAGTGAGATGCGGGGAGTCTACAGCTAATCGAAGGATTTGTGTGTGATCTCCAGTCAGTCTTTCACCCTCCCTGAACCATATTTTAAACCCTTTGCATCTACTAACTCATTTAATCCTCCTGATCATTGATAAGAAGCAGGTCCTATTATCATCCCCACTTTACAGATGAAGAAACTGAGGCCACGCAGAGCTCAGGGTGTCTGTTCAAGGTCACATCCCTGGGGATGGGAAGGATTAATGTCTTCCCAGCCCAGCCGTCCCTTTTGGGTTTGTAATAAATCATAATGGGTCTGATGTGAGCCCCATTTTCCGAGTGGAAAAATTGAGGCTCAGAAAAGGGCAGTTGGGGGTTACACAATGAGTCAAGGGGCCACCCAGACCCTGGGGACCAGCCCCCAAGGACAGATTCAGTCCCATCGGAGTCTTGCCGTCACCTACCAAACACTGAGCCCCTGGCTTTCCACCCTGCTGCCCCCGAGGCTGGAATCAGTGGCGATTCCCAGCCCAGCGCCTCCGCAGGTGTCCTGCAGGGAGGCTGCCTGCCCGGGTGACGTAAGCCCTTGTTTTCACAAGGCTGGTTGCTCAACAGGCCCTGCCTGCTGCCCTGCCACGAGCGCTCAGCCTTTCCCCGAGGAGGGGGGTGATGTGACCAAACCACTATGGCCCAGAGCGCCGGCGCACGCCCCGGCGGCCCTGCAGGCGGCGAGGGCCCAGAAAGTGGGACCCACCTGTCGCCTCCCACGGCGACCTCCCCCAGGTACCAGTGACGTAGGTGTCCCTAGGAACCCGGGCCGAGGAAGGGTCTCAAGGCGGCAGCCGGTGCCAGGATCCAACCTAGAGACGCATTTGGTTTGACCCCCCGCCCCGGTGATTCGCTTCAGATTTTTTTCTCTGTCTCGTTTTTAATGACTGTGTTGCCAACATTTGACAAAATCATGACATGTCACATCAAAATTCGAAATTCTAGCTTCCCTTTTAAAACCGGAAGCTGTGGGCTGGGCCCACATGGCTGCGAATGGTGGGCAGGAGCCAGTGGAGCGACTGGGGAGGAACAGGCCCTTTCCTGCCTCGGTCCGTGCCCTCCTCTGCCCCCAGACTGCTTTCAAAATTCCTTCTCCCGGTCTCTGCCGCTTTTCTTTAGCCCTGTTTCCAGGAAGAGGAAACCAAAGGTGTCCATTGTTGCTTCTTTGACAGACAGTGGTCAAGGAGTTCTCCGCGGAGCTTAGCAGTCAGCCAGCAGGTCAAAAAATAAGGCTGAAGGAGGAAGCATTGGAGAGGGTCCGGAGAGACGGTCCCTGCAGGCTTTGGAGCTGGGACGCTGTGGGGCTGGCCTTCTGTTCTTGCTCTTACCCTGCAGGCCGTGGCACTCTGGGGTCCCCTCTAGACCTCAGTCCCTCATCTGGTCAGCGGGGGAAACGCCACTCCCTCTCTCATGGGCATTTTGGGCCTACGGCACCCCCACACAGCGGCCCACCTCAGCACATGAGAGTGAAGGACCTCCCCTGAGCCCCGCAAAGCGCCTGACCGTGCATGTCCCGGAAGCCTCCCAGAGCAGGCAGGCCTGCAGGCCCAGGGCTGGTTAGGACTGCCCCCGGCACCACAGTGAACTGGTACAAGAGCAAAAGCCAGATCGCCCCTGATTCCTGTGTCCGTTTCCCCCCACCACTTCTCCTCTGCCAGACCTCACTTTCCCCATCTGCCTAGATTGGATCCCAGACAGCTTCCAGGTCCAATGTCCTGGGATCCAGAATTTTGGAATCGGTGGGAGACCCTCAGGGGCTGCTAGTGAAACTTGCCTGCGCGCATGCTGCCACCACGTGGCCAGCTCTGGAAATGCAGTCAGTTCAGTTCGGTTGCTCAGTCGTGGGTGACTTTGCAACCCCATGAACCGCAGCACGCCAGGCCTCCCTGTCCATCACCAACTCTCGGAGTCCACCCAAACCCATGTCTATCCAGTCGATGATGCCATCCAACCATCTCATCCTCTGTCGTCTCCGTCTCCTCCTGCCTTCAATTCTTCCTAGCATCAGGGTCTTTTCCAATGACTTAGTTCTGGAAATGCAAGAATGATTTAAATGAATCTTTGATGGAGGACCTACTGGTTACTTGGGCTTATGGGCACTGTGGATACTAATAGATGCTCACAGGGCGTGAGCAAGCCACCACTGAAACAAATAAAAATGTCCGACAAGCAGACAAAAGGTACTTTCCTTTAGTCATCCATCAGATATTTTTTTGGAACCTACCATGTCTCATGTCCTAGAGACGTATTCACGAACAAGACAGAAGTGATCCCTGTTTCCATGAAGCTGATATTCCTTTGGGGGAAGATAAACAGTAAACAAGGTAAATGAGTTAAGCATGCAGTGTGTTATATTCTGGAAAGTTCCATGGAGAAGAAGACAACAGAGGATGGGGATGGGGAGCACTGGGGGATTTTACTTTAACTTGAGAATGGTCAAATAACCGTGCCACATGCCCAGCTGTGTCCGACTCTTCGCGACCCCATGACTGTAGCCCGCCAGGCTCCTCTGTCCATGGAGTTTTCCTGGCAAGAACGGGTTGCCATTTCCTTCTCCAGGGAATCTTTCTAACCCAAGGATCGAACCCATGTCTCCTGTGTCTCCTGCATTCGGATTCTTCACCTGCTGAGCCACTGGGGAAGCCCGTCACAGTTGTTAAGTCTTTAGAGTGGCCAGGGGAGGCCTCATTGAGGTGACAGGTGAGCAAGACCAGGAGTGCAGTGAGGGAGTGGGCCATGCAGACAGCAGCAAGGGCAGCGGCACGCACAAAGGCCTGGAGGCGGGAGCAAGCCTGGCTCGCGTAGGTAGCAGGAAACTATCTTGTAGAAATAGTGGGGGCCATGTCTCAGAAGGCTTTGGAGCTTCCCTGGTGGCTCAGTGGTCAAGAGCTCGCCTCCAGTGCAGGAGATGCAGGAGATACGGGTTCAGTCCCTGGGCTAGAAAGATCCCCTGGAGAAGGAAATAGCAACCCACTCTGAATATTGCCGGGAAAATCCCATGGAGCCTGGCGGGCTACAGTCCATAAGGCAGCAAAGAGTCAGACATAGCTGAGCATGTAGCAACTTTGGCTTTTACTTGGGATTAGGGGGAGCAAAGGGGAGTTCTGAGCAGAGGAGGGACAGGAGCTGACTTAGGTTCTGATAGAATCCGTGGGCTGCCTATGGGGGATGGACTGTCCTGGAACAGGGGCTGCTAGTGAAACTTGCCTGCGCGCATGCTGCCACCACGTGGCCAGCTCTGGAAATGCAGTCAGTTCAGTTCGGTTGCTCAGTCGTGGGTGACTTTGCAACCCCATGAACCGCAGCACGCCAGGCCTCCCTGTCCATCACCAACTCTCGGAGTCCACCCAAACCCATGTCTATCCAGTCGATGATGCCATCCAACCATCTCATCCTCTGTCGTCTCCGTCTCCTCCTGCCTTCAATTCTTCCTAGCATCAGGGTCTTTTCCAATGACTTAGTTCTGGAAATGCAAGAATGATTTAAATGAATCTTTGATGGAGGACCTACTGGTTACTTGGGCTTATGGGCACTGTGGATACTAATAGATGCTCACAGGGCGTGAGCAAGCCACCACTGAAACAAATAAAAATGTCCGACAAGCAGACAAAAGGTACTTTCCTTTAGTCATCCATCAGATATTTTTTTGGAACCTACCATGTCTCATGTCCTAGAGACGTATTCACGAACAAGACAGAAGTGATCCCTGTTTCCATGAAGCTGATATTCCTTTGGGGGAAGATAAACAGTAAACAAGGTAAATGAGTTAAGCATGCAGTGTGTTATATTCTGGAAAGTTCCATGGAGAAGAAGACAACAGAGGATGGGGATGGGGAGCACTGGGGGATTTTACTTTAACTTGAGAATGGTCAAATAACCGTGCCACATGCCCAGCTGTGTCCGACTCTTCGCGACCCCATGACTGTAGCCCGCCAGGCTCCTCTGTCCATGGAGTTTTCCTGGCAAGAACGGGTTGCCATTTCCTTCTCCAGGGAATCTTTCTAACCCAAGGATCGAACCCATGTCTCCTGTGTCTCCTGCATTCGGATTCTTCACCTGCTGAGCCACTGGGGAAGCCCGTCACAGTTGTTAAGTCTTTAGAGTGGCCAGGGGAGGCCTCATTGAGGTGACAGGTGAGCAAGACCAGGAGTGCAGTGAGGGAGTGGGCCATGCAGACAGCAGCAAGGGCAGCGGCACGCACAAAGGCCTGGAGGCGGGAGCAAGCCTGGCTCGCGTAGGTAGCAGGAAACTATCTTGTAGAAATAGTGGGGGCCATGTCTCAGAAGGCTTTGGAGCTTCCCTGGTGGCTCAGTGGTCAAGAGCTCGCCTCCAGTGCAGGAGATGCAGGAGATACGGGTTAGTCCCTGGGCTAGAAAGATCCCCTGGAGAAGGAAATAGCAACCCACTCTGAATATTGCCGGGAAAATCCCATGGAGCCTGGCGGGCTACAGTCCATAAGGCAGCAAAGAGTCAGACATAGCTGAGCATGTAGCAACTTTGGCTTTTACTTGGGATTAGGGGGAGCAAAGGGGAGTTCTGAGCAGAGGAGGGACAGGAGCTGACTTAGGTTCTGATAGAATCCGTGGGCTGCCTATGGGGGATGGACTGTCCTGGAGGTAAGAGAGGAAGCAGGAAGCCCAGCGAGGAGGTAAACAGAGTCACACAGCCAGATAACAGTGGACTCCACCAAGCCATGGAGGCTGCGAGAGAGAGTGAATCCACTTTAGAGGTAGAACCTTCAGGATTTGCTGACAGATCCAGTTACAAAACAACCACACAATGAACCATTCTATAGCCATTTAAAGGGACAAGGTGAAGTGAAAAGTGAAGTCGCTCAGTTGTGTCCGACTCTTTGCGACCCCATGACCGTCGCCTACATGCTCCTCTGTCCATGGAATTTTCCAGGCATGAGTACTGGAGTGGGTTGCCATTTCCTTCTCCAAAAGGGACAAGGTATATGACATCAACCAACAGGGGAAAAAGTAGATATATTTGATGCATCAAAATTTAAAACTTCTGGGCAGTAAAGGACAAAATCAACAGGGTAGAAAGACGGTCTACAAGATAGGAGACAATATTTGCAGGTCACATTTCTGATGTTGAAGCTGAATCTCCAATAGTGACCACCTGATGCGAAGAGCCAACTCATTGGAAAAGACCCTGATTCTGGGAAAGACTGAAGGCGGGAGGAAAAGGGGACGACAGAGGAAGAGATGGTTGGATGGCATCACCAACTCAATGGATATGAGTTTGAGCAAGCTCCAGGAGATGGTGAAAGACAGGGAAGCCTGGCATGCTGCATTCCATGGGATCACAAAGAGTCAGACATGATTTAGCAACTGAATAGCATCTGAAAAGAGGTTAATATCCAGAAAATATAAAGAACTCCTACAACTAAACAGAAAAGTTACTCAATTAAAAACAAGCAAAGGCTTAAAATAGACATTTCTCCAAAGAGGACGTGTGAATGACCAACAAGCACATGAGAAGATGTTCAAAATTACTAATTATTTGGGAAATGCAAATCAAAACCACGATGAGAGACTACTCCACACCCACTGCTGCTGCTGCTGCTGAGTCGCTTCAGTCATGTCCGACTCTGCGAGACCCCATAGACAGCAGCCCACCAGGCTCCCCCGTCCCTGGGATTCTCCAGGCAAGAACACTGGAGTGGGTTGCCATTGCCTTCTCCAATGCATGAAAGTGAAAAGTGAAAGTGAAGTCGCTCAGTCATGTCCGACTCTTCGAGACCCCATGGACTACAGCCTACCAGGCTCCTCCATCCATGGGATTTTCCAGGCAAGAGTACTGGAGTGGGGTGCCATTGCCTTCTCCGCCACACCCACTGATTACTGTAAAAAAAAAAAAGAAAGACGTGTTGACGATTATATGGAGAAATTGGAACCCTTTTGTGTTGCTGGTGGGAATGTCAAATGGTACAACCACTCTTAGGAACATTAAGGTACTTACTCAAAAAACTGAAAAGGGGATTGCCATGTGACCCAGCGATTCCACTCCTAGGCAGATACCCAAAAGAGCTGAAAGCAGGGTTCTGAAAATATGTTTAACACCCATATTCACAGCAGCAATTATTCACAATAGCCGAAAGGTGGAGGCAACACAAATATCCACTGATATATGAATGGATAAACAAAACGTGGTCTATACACACGAGGGAATATTATTCAGCCTTTAAAATGAAGGAAATTCTAACACAGCCTGCAACATGGATGAAGCTTGAGGACATTATTCTAAATGAAATAGGGCGGACACAAAAGGACAAACACCGTCTAATTCTACTTACACGCGGTGCCTAGGTCAGTCAGACTCAGAGACAGGCTGTAGAACGGTGGTTGGGGAGAGGGGAATCGGGAGTTGATTATCAGGTACGGAGTTTCAGCTCCAGAAGATGAGACAGTCCCAGAGATGGATGGCGGTGTTGCTTGTACAACAGTGTAAATACACTTGATGTCCCTGAACTGTAGTTGTGTGTGTGTGTGTGTGTGTGTGTGTGCACGCACACTCATTCGCTTCAGTCGTGTCCAAGTCTGCGACCCTATGGACTGCAGCCCGCCAGGCTCCTCTGCCCGTGGGCGTCTCCAGGCAAGAATACTGGAGTGGGCTGCCATGCCCTCCTCCAGGGGATCTTCCTGACCCAGAGACTGAACCCGTGTCTCCTATGTCTCCTGCATCGGTAGGCGGGTTCTTTGCCACTAGCGCCACCTGGAAGCCCAAACTGTAGTTAAGATGGTTCATTTTTTTTGAACTTTTTAAAAATTGCTGGTTAATTTTAACTATTTACTTGGTAACAATTTTCAGTTTCTAGAAGGGTTGTAAAGTTAGTACAGCATTCCCATAAAGTCTTTGTACAGCCTCCTCTAATACTAGCGTCTTACATAGACATGACACATTTATCAGAGCTATGGGATCATAAGATGGTCAGCGTCATAGAGCTACCGTATGATCCAGCAGTCCCACTCCTGGACACGTATCCAGAAAAGAGGGAAACCTAACCCTAACCCCAGGCACCCCACTAGTCATAGCACCACTATCACAGAGGCCAAGACAGGGAGCAGCCTAATGTCTGTCGGCATGAAGGGAGAGAGAAGAGGTCGGAGATATATATTTCTGTGTGTATATCAATGACTCTGCTGGCAAAAAAGAACGAAGGAATGCCATTTGTGGCAATGTGGCTGGACCTAGAGAACATTACACTCAGTGAAGTAAGTCAGACAGAGAGACAAATACTACCCAGTGTCACTGAACAACACAAACAAACCTATACACAGAACAAAAACAGACTCGCAGACATAGAAACAAGCTTATGGTTACCCAAGGGGACAGGGACAAGGCTGAATCAGGAGTATGGGGTTAACAGATGCGGACTACTGTGTGTAAAACAGATGAGCAGTAAGGACTCGCTGTACAGCCCAGGGAACGACAGTCAGCGTGTTTTAACGACTGGCAACAGAAAACCTGAGACTCTGTATGTACATACACCTGAATAAGAGAAGGAAATGGCACCCCGAGCCAGTGTTCTTGCCCAGAGAATCCCATGGAGGAGACTGGCAGGCTACAGTCCACGGGGTCACAGAGAGTCGGGCCGAACGACTGAATGACTTCACTCACATACTGAATCACTTTGCTGTCCACGTGAAATTAACACAATATTGCAAATCAACTCTACTTCTTTTTTTTTTTTAATGATGGCAAACTTTACGCTCTGTGAATTTTATAATAGCACACTTTTTTTAAAGGACAAGGTAGCTTTTCATGTCAGCATGGAGAGATACCCAGTGGGACTGTTGAGTGAAAGAAGGGTCTTGCTTGTTGTGAAAACCTTAACCATTAGCTAAAAAAAAAACCCCACAATTCTGAATTCCACATGTGTTGATGAAGCAGCTTTGGGAAAACAAACAGGCTTACGCGCTTTTAGTGGCTTTGCAAAGGGGCTCAACGTCTAGTACCCTGGCCATAGCTATCAAAATGGAAGACTTCATCGGGCCCAGAAATGTTGGTCATTTATCCTACTGCACAAAGACAAGTGGAACCTCAATAGCAAGTCTTGCGCTCTGGTGTCGGTATTTCCAGGAAAGACTCTGCAGCTGCTAAAAATAACGGGCTGTGCTATGGGGGATGGGGGGTGGGGGGTGGAATCCAGACCAGCACTGCCCCGCAGGACTCCCTGGGCTGGGGGAATAGCCCACATCTCTGCTCTGCCACGTGGGAGCGAGCTGCCGGCTGCAGGCGGCCGCTGAGCCCCTGAGAGGTGGCTGGGGTGACTGGGAACTCGGCGTTTTTATTTCATCCAATTTCACTCCCATGGCTAGTGACTACTGTATGAACCGCACGCAGCGAGGACCATCCCTAAGGTCTAGGTTAAGAGAAAAAGGCCAGGGACTTCCCTGGTGGTTCAGTGGTTAAGAATCTGCCTGCCGGTGGAGGAGAAACGGGTTTGTTCCCTGGTAGAAGGGGATTCCACACGCCGGGGGGGAGGGGGGCACCTAAAGCTGGGCACCTCAGTCCTGAAGCCGGTGCGGCCTGGAACCCACGCTCCGAGACAAGAGAAGCCCCCGCAACGAGAAGTCCAGCGTCACAGCTGGAGAACGGCAGTGCGGTCATAAGGAATCAATGTTTTTAAAAGAACGTCAATAACAAACGAATGACTTTAAAAAAAAGAGAGAGAAAGAGAAGGGCCAGGCCAGGACGTGTGGTGCACGAACCCCACCTGAAGGCGGACAGACACGGAAATGCACTCTCGTGTGTCTGTGTAAGGGTGTGGTCTGCTGGGAGGCCCGGAAGAAACTCGGGGTGCTTGGAATGCCGTGAAATAACTCACCCCACAACTTAGCAGCTTGCCACCACCCCCATCTGGCTCACTGACACCCCTGTGGGTCAGGACTGTGGACAAGGCGCGGGTGGGGGCAGCTTGTCTCTGCTGCAGGGCTCATCCCCGCGTGTGGGGCCGCCGCTGGCTTGGCCCGAACGGCGGCTGGCTGCAGGAGCCAGCTGCGCCGAGTCCTCGGTCCCCTCTCCATAGCGTAGTTCCCCCTCCACACGTGGCCTCGTCCACTGGCCTGTGGACGTGTCCGTGATCGTCACAGGGCCTTCTCGCTGGCCCCTGCGCGGGTCTAGCTCCCTGCTGGAATGCCCTCCCGTGGCCCCCAGGTGGCTCCTCCCCGCGGGCTCCCTGCCACAGTGGCCGTGCTCCCAAGCGCAGAGGTGAGAGCTGCTGAGTCTCCTCAGGCGGAAGCCCCACGTGTCCTGCTGGACGGGCCAGGCGCAAGGCCAGGGGGCTGTACCAGGGCGTGCCGTCTAGGAAGCTGGCTCGTGGGGAGCCCCAGAGGAAGTCTGCTGTGGTGGGCTGGGGTCCTGAGGTGGGAGGAGAGGGGGAAACCACATCCTCTTCTAACTTGAAAATGGGCACCATGGATAGGCATTGTTTTTGCTGTTTGATCGCTCAGTTGTGTCTGACTCTTTGTGACCCCACGGACTATGGCCCACCAGGCTCCTCTGTCCATGGGATTTCCCAGGCCAGAATACTGGAGTGGGTTGCCATTTCCTCTCCAGGGGATCTTCCCCACCCGGGGATTGAACCTGTACCTCTGGCAATGCCGGCAGGTTCTTTCCCGCTGAGCCACCAGGGAAACTCTGGGTGCGTGCTGCCTTGTTGCTATTTGAGTCTAGAAAGTCGCATCAGGCATGGTCCCGCCACCACGCCTGTGGTTCCCTCTGCTTTTAACACACTTCTCTCTGCCTCCAGCTGAGAAATGCCCTGAGAAACTTCCCCTGAATGCCCAAGTTCTCTCTGCTGCCTCTGTGCTCCCTACACCTGATGACTCCAGGATCTTATTCTGGCCCTACTGGAGTTAGTTTAGTGTAACCTCCCTCTCCTTCCATTCAGTTCCACCGCTCAGTTGTGACCGATTCTTTGCGACCTCATGGACTGCAGCACACCAGGCCTCCCTGTCCATCACCAACTCCCGGGGCCCACCCAAACTCATGGCCATTGAGTCGGTGACACCATCCAACCATCTCATGCTCTGTCATCCCCTTCTCCTCCTGCCTTCAATCTTTCCCAGCTTCAGGGTTTTTTCCGATGAGTCAGATCTTCATATCAGGTGGCCAGAGTACTGGAGCTTCAGCTTCAGCATCAGTCCCTCTCCTTGGACCCCTTAAAGTCAGCCCAATGTAGGTCATCTCTGTATACACACACTCACACAGGACTCAGGCCGGTGCTGAATAGGTGCTCAGTGACTCAGAGGCAGAACCCTGGAAAAGACACAGTGATCTGACCTCCAATCTCCCCATCCAGCTGGGCGCAGGGCTGACATCGCTGGTTGCACTTATCTAGAATGACCACCAGGTGGCGAAAGAGCCTAGCCTCCAACTTGCCCCGCTGAGCCCAGACAAGAAAGCAGGTGTAGGGGTGAACTTGCAAAGTCAGACATTCCAGGACAGGAGGCTCCAAGCCCGGCTTTGAAAAGAAATTTCCCATCCTTATTGCCTACCCGCCTCCTCTTCAACTTCAAATTTTGCTTCCCCCTCAAGCAAACTGACTTTAATCATAAATGTGCCAACCTAGGTGCAACCACCTGCTCAAACCATTCAATCCTAAAGGAAATCAATCCTGAATGTTCATTGGAGGGACTGATGCTGAAGCTGAAGATCCAATACTTTGGCCACTGGATGTGAAGAGCTGACTCATTAGAAAAGACCCTGATGCTGGGAAAGATTGAAAGCAGGAGGAGAAGGGGACGACAGAGGATGAGATGGTTGGATGGCCTCACCAACTCAACGGATATGAGTTTGAGCAAACTCCGGGAGTTGGTGATGGCCTGGTGTGCTGTGGTCCATGGGGTGGGAAAGAGTCAGACACAACTGAGCAACTGAATAACAACAAACCACCTGGCTGTCTCTAAATCTTGTGCCCAGTGAAAAGCATCAACACGAAAGAATACATCCTGCCTGATTCCACTTACATGAAGCTGTAGAACAAGCAACATTACTCTGCTGGAGAAGCGTGATTTCCTCTTCTGAGGGGTGGGCAGGATTTTGTAGGAAGGCAGGAGGGTACTTTTGGGGGTGATGGTAAATGTTCCGTATCAGTTTTTCCAGGCTGTCATCACAAAGCATCACAAACAGGGCACATAAAACAACATGCGTTTCCTCTCCACCATTCCTGGAAGCCAGTAGTCTGACATCAGCCTCGCCGGGGCAGTCTCTAGCGCTACTTGCCTTGCAGCCACATCACGCCACGCTCTGTCCCCTCTTGACGGGGCCTTCTTCCCCTTGGGCATGTCTGTCTCCACATCTCCTCCTTTCTCTTATACAGACACCAGTCAGTGGGTTGAGGGCCCACCCTCATCCAGTATGAGCTCTTCTTAACTTGGTTATATCTGCAAAACCTTGTTTCAGAAATAACCCCAAATACACCTAAGATCTGTACCTTTCACTGAACGTCAGTCTCACAGACAAAAGATATTTCATCTATCCCAGAGGAAAGATCTTTGGGGTGCATATTAGATATGCTAAGATCAGAAGAGCAATGGCCCCTGAATGGCTCACAATGAAACAATCTGGCAGTCAGAAGTGCTTTACAAAGGAGGGGAACACTCTGATCATGAACATGTCCGGGGCAGTTCCCTTGGACTTGACGCCTCCAATTCTAATTTCCCCTACAGGAGCCCTGAAGAAGGAAATGGCAACCCCACTCCAGTATTCTTGCTTGGAGGATTTCATGGACAGGGAGCCTGATGGGCTACAGTCCATGGGATTGCAAGGAGTCACACACGACTGAGCGACTAACATTTATTTGCTGAACTCCAGCTTCTGGTGTCCATGCTGAAGTATTTAGGGGTGAGGTGTCCTGGTGTCTGCAACTTGCTCTGCATTTCATTGCCCTGTATCTTTGGTGTCTGGGAAATAGTTCCTTGGTCTATCTTTCCTGAAAATTGATGACCTTGATGCTTTGAAAGAGGCCTGTTATTTCACAGAATGTCCCTCCTGTGGTCCCGTCCGAAGCCTCCTCGCGGTTGAACTCAAGCTGTGCACCTTCATCAGGAGCCACCCTAGTGGTTTGAGTCCCTTTCGGTGTCCTCACCAGGAGGACCTGGGAGCTACGCATGCCCTTATTGGTGACACTAATATTGATCACTTGGGCAAGTGACGTCGGCCAGGTTTTACGGCTGCCAGAGAACTGTATTTTCTCTTTGTAATGAATAAGCATCTCATGGGGAGATATTTTAAAACTACTTCAATATCCTATGATTCCTGCAGTCTTCACTCATTTTTTCACAGTTTCACTACCTTTACTGCTGCTGCTGCTGCTAAGTCACTTCAGTCGTGTCCCACTCTGTGCGACCCCATAGACGGCAGCCCATTAGGCTCCCCCGTCCCTGGGATTCTCCAGGCAAGAACACTGGAGTGGGTTGCCATTGCCTTCTCCAATGCATGAAAGTGAAAAGTGAACGTGAAGTCGCTCAGTCCTGTCCGACTCTTAGCATCCATTATGATGCTTGTCTCAGTCAGTCTATTGCCTGTCTCTTATACACATCTTCTAGCTCCCTGCTGGAATGCCCTCCCGTGGCCCGCGGGTGGCTCCTCCCCGCGGGCTCCCTGCCACAGTGGCCGTGCTCCCAAGCGCAGAGGTGAGAGCTGCTGAGTCTCCTCAGGCGGAAGCCCCACGTGTCCTGCTGGACGGGCCAGGCGCAAGGCCAGGGGGCTGTACCAGGGCGTGCCGTCTAGGAAGCTGGCTCGTGGGGAGCCCCAGAGGAAGTCTGCTGTGGTGGGCTGGGGTCCTGAGGTGGGAGGAGAGGGGGAAACCACATCCTCTTCTAACTTGAAAATGGGCACCATGGATAGGCATTGTTTTTGCTGTTTGATGGCTCAGTTGTGTCTGACTCTTTGTGACCCCACGGACTATGGCCCACCAGGCTCCTCTGTCCATGGGATTTCCCAGGCCAGAATACTGGAGTGGGTTGCCATTTCCTCTCCAGGGGATCTTCCCCACCCGGGGATTGAACCTGTACCTCTGGCAATGCCGGCAGGTTCTTTCCCGCTGAGCCACCAGGGAAACTCTGGGTGCGTGCTGCCTTGTTGCTATTTGAGTCTAGAAAGTCGCATCAGGCATGGTCCCGCCACCACGCCTGTGGTTCCCTCTGCTTTTAACATACTTCTCTCTGCCTCCAGCTGAGAAATGCCCAAAAGACAGATGAATAAAGAAATCTTTTTTAAAAAGAGAAAGAAAAAAAAACCGCTGGGACTAGAATTACTTGAAAGTCCGGCTGGGGCTGGAGCATCGATGTCCAGCGGGAAGAGCAGAATAAGAGCCACATGGAAACCCCACGGTTAATGACTGATTTTAGTGACGGATTTTACCAAGCCCACTATACCTACAATCTTATCATTTCAACATATTGTCAATATAAAAAGCTGTTAATGAGATATTTGACATCTTTTTTTTTCCAGGCTTCTTTGAAATTCGGTGTGTATTTAACACAGCACATTCCAATTTGGGCCAGTTACACTCAAGCCTTGAACAGCCCTTTGTGGCTGGTGGGTGTCACGGTGGACAGCTCCGTGCTGAGGGATCTGCTTCCAAATGCCTCTCTTTCGTGGCCCTTGGTGGCCTTGGCTTCCAGCACACGGGCCGATTGCTAGGGCTGCTTGAGTGTCCTTGTGACGTGGAGGTTGTCCTCCCCCAAGCGGAAACTATCACAGCCTGGCTGGGAAGTTCTCATTATCCACCATATTCCCAGACATTGCACCTTCAGATTATCATTTATTTCAGTCTTTACAAAATTCTCTTAATGGGGGAAAAAAAAAATTTAATTCCCTGGAAGACTGTAAAAGGCACCCGGAACAGTTCTTTGCTCAAAAAAAAAAAAAAGTTTTGGAACAATGGAATTACGAAGTTGCCTGGAAAAGTGGCAGAAGATAGTGGAACACAATGGTGAATGAAAGAAAGTGCAGTTGCTCAGTCGTTTCCGACTCTTTGAGACCATGGACTGTAGCCTACCAGGCTCCTCTGTCCATGGAATTTTCCAGGCAAGAGTACCGGAGTGGGTTGCCATTTCCTTCTCCAGGGGATCTTCCTGACCCAGGGAAGATCCTGCATTGCGGGCAGATGCTTTACCATCTGAGCCGCCAAGGAAGCCCACGATGGTGAATACATTGTTCAATATGAAAAGCGGTGAAAATGAAAAATGTGTCTTTTATTTTTACTTAAACACCAAAGGCACTTTTTGGCCAACCTAACATTAGAGCTTCCCGATAGCTCCCCTTCTGCCGTATTCTATGTGTTAGAGTGGAATCGCTGAGTCCAGCCCCATCCCAGGAGGAGGTGAATTTGGTTCCGCCCGTTGAAGAGGGTCAAAGAACTAGCTGTTGCTGCTGTTGTAGTCACCCAGTTGCGCCCAACTCTCTGCAACCCCATGGGTTGGGATTTTCCGGGCAAGCAGACAGGAAAGAGTTACCATTTTCTTTCTCCCGGGGAGAAAGAGCCCTTCCCAAACCAGAGGTCGAACTCAGGTCTCCCGCCTGCATCTCTGCACTGTAGGCAGGTTCTTGACCGCTGAGCCAGCAGGTAAAGAGTTGGCAGCCATATCTGAAAACCACCTCGCCCCCATTTATTTGTTTGTCCGCTTACGTCAATATGGACGCGTGGATTTCATTTTATTCCATTTTTATTGTCCGCCATCATTACTGTTATTTGATTGGTGCTCAAACGGGCCCTGGTTTGGCTTCCGTCGGCCCCTTTCAGCTGGCTCCTGTGTCTTTTTATCACATCCCCACTATTCCTGGAGCATGATGTTATTTTCTGACACAGCGATTTCTACTTTTCTTATCCCAGCCTCGATCCTTTCAGTGGCGAAGATCCGGGAGCCGTCCAACTGGAGTTCTGACTGACGTAAAGTGGCAGCTCCTCTTTGCGTTTCCTCTCACCTGTGAGCCTGGGCCTTCCTCCCATGGTTTTCCTCTTCTGCAAGTTGATCTTCATGTCCCTTGCTCTTTTTCCACTGGGGCTGCCGTCTTCTCTGCCGTTGTTTCCAGATGTTTCTCGTATGTTCAAGCACTGCAAGTTTTAGACACTGTGATTTGTTCACACTCAACATCTTTCTATTAACTTTGTCCATAGGGTCCTTTGGTCAGAATTCCTTCATTTGGACATAATCAAGATCAATTTTATTGTGGTTTGTTGTGGAGTTTTTTGCCTTTTATACATCGTGCTTTTTTATTCTGGTAAAATACAGATAATATAAAACCAACCATTTTAGTCATTTTAAGGAAACATGCATCATGTTATGCAACCACTATCATTGTCCACATCCAGAGCTTTTTCATCCCAAACAGAAACTCTCTCCCCACTGAGCTCTACCCCTCCTTCCATCCTCCCCCCAGCAGCCTCTGGAAACCGCTAATTTGCTTTCTGTCTCTATGAAATTGACTACTGTAGGCATCAGAGAAATCATACAATATTCTCCTTTTTCATGACAGGTTTACTCCCCTTAGCATACTGTTTTCAAGGTCCATCCACATTGTAGCACCTGTCAAAATGTAATTTCTCTTTATGGCAGAATACTATTCCATTGTGTATATATAACTTCTAGTTTTTCTAATTTTGCACTTCATCTTGTCTTTACTTCATCTAGAACTCATCCTTGTTTTCGGTATGAATGAAAGATCTGGTTTTAGGGACCTGCCTGGTGGTCCAGTGGCTAAGACTCTGTGTTCCCAGTGCAGGGGGCCTGGGTTCACTCCCTGGTCAGGGACCTGGATCCAGCATGCAGCAATTAAGAGTTTGCCAGCCTCAATGAAGATCGAAGATGCTGCCGCAACTGAGACCCTTTACAGCCAAATAAATATTGTTTCGTTTTTTTAAAAAAAGGTCCAGTTTTATTGGGGGCCACTTGCCCAACACCATCTTCTGAACAATTTCTCCTATCCTCACCGGGCTCCAGGGCTACTGTCCTTGTGTCTTTACTTCTCGTATCCCCACGAGATATACTCTCATGTATCCACGAGCTCCCCTGTCCCTGTTGGCCTGTGGTCCCTGCACCAGCAGCCCCATGGCCTCTGTTATGATGGTTACCATCTTTTAACTGCTGATGGGGACGTCTCCTCTTTACTCCTCGTTTTTAAGGTCGTGGCTAAGCTCTTTCCACATCACATCTCGTCAAATCCTCAAAACACCCTGTGTCAATGGGTTCCACCCTGATCCTCACATGACAAGTGAGACGGAGGCCTCAGGGAAGGCACGTGGCCTGATGGAGTTTACAGACCTGACAAACGGCAAAACTAGGACAGAGAGGCGCTCCCTGACTCTAGGGCCACCCTGTGGTCCCCGGAGCCCAGCTGCCTCGCCCGCTGCGGTCTGCCAGGTTATCTGTAAGAAGGGGGAGGGCACTGGAAAGGCTGCTGGACAGGCCACTTGCCAGCCTGCTTTCATATCAGGATGGGAAACCACTGAGCATTTAAGCAGAGCCTTTCCAACCGGGAACTGGTTACAAAGATGATGCAGGAGCCCAGAAGCCAAGCAGGAAGTGGTTTAGAACTCACAGCTCCCCCTCCTCCCTGCTCGGCCGCTGCCTCCTTCCCCCCACCCTGGGTCCCTTCCCTACAGGGATAATATGGTCTCCTGCAAGGATGCCTCAGGACAGGACATGCCTGTGAGTACCTTATTGAAACATTAAATGACAGTTCACATAAGAAGCTCTTCAATGTACCTGGACTTGGAAGCGCCAAGAATGGAGTCATCAACAGTCCACTGATTGGAGTTGCTGACCAGGGCGTGGTTTGCCCTGGCTTGCACACCTGCCCTCTTGGCAGACCTCTGCAGGCGCCTGATCGGAATCAAACCTTTCACTGAAGCCTCAGAAGAGTGAACTTGGCAGAACCCCAGGGTATTGGATGAAGCCCTGACTCTTCTAACAACTGAGTAACTTTCTCAACCAGGCCACTGAAGGGAAGACCTATTTGGAAGATTGATTTAGATCATTCTTTTCCGACTTCTCAGTGAAAAGAGAAATTAAATGCCTAAGCTACCGCAGTTTTGGAGGGAAGTTTTCTTCAACTTTGGGTGTTTTTTCTTCTTCTTGGATTGGTTAAGAAGATTGCTTTTGATTTTTCTATAAATTTTGATGGGGTAAATGTTCTAGACTAGCTGTATTTTCATGTATATTGTGAGAAGATTAAGGTATTTTAGAGTGTATCTGGGAGAAGATCCCTATCTTAGAATTAGGTTGCCATTTAAAAATAAACAGTTCCCCAAAAAGACAACAACAAGAAAAGAATTCACAGCAGGGGAAGGTCATTGCCATCTCTAAGCTGGAGGGACCAAAGGAGTAGTCCGAGGCCTGTGGTCACTCAGCAAAGCTGGAAACACAGAGGACTGTCCTGTGGGAGCTGGAGCTGTGGGGGAGACTCAGCTTAGAGACGCAGCCCAAAGTGTGAAGAGACAGGGAAAAATACCCTAGCTTCTCCCTTCCTCAAACCGCCAATCTGCCCCCAGGACCTCCCGTTGGCCAATGAGAAGTCTGCAGACCTGGAGCCGGGAAGCGCAGCCGGCAGAAGTCAGCCCCTCTGCAACTCAGAGCAGAGCCAGGGAAGGGCAGCAGGGGGATCTGAGGGCGAAGAGGACCGAGCCCTCCGCAGCAGGACCTCCCTTCCCGGTCCCAGTTCCTGCCAGCAGTCCCCACCGCGGCTCCAGCCCTGGCTTCTTGGATCTAGAGATTCCACATCATCCCTGTGTCTCCCCGCCCTCCCGCTGTAGCTCAGCCCAGGAAGCCTCCTCCTGCCTGTTTAACATCTCGGCTCTTCCATCCTCTGTATAAGCAACTCCTTGTTTTGATATCCCATCTTCTGTGTGAAACGCCTTAGAGTGGTCCCCGTTTTCCAGACTGGACCCTCGCTAATACAGCCATGCCACATTTCACAGAATGGCCACAGTGCTACCTGCTAAGTCTGCGGGTCGACTGACTAATGAGCCAGATGGGAGGGCAGAAATCCAATGAGCTGAGTCCTGGAGGCAGGGCCCATCCCAGGCACCGCAGGGACCAGGCTGCGGAGGAACCACAGCAATCCCACAGCCGACCCTGGTCTCTACCAAATGCCAGGATTCACAAGTCAGGACTCGGGCACAGCTGAGAGGTTCCACGTGGCCCTGGGCCAAGGGAATCAGCTTCTGTTAAGGGCCTCGGGGTGCCTGTCTGTATTCATACATCACCCTGCATTCGCTTGCAGGGCTGCCAAAACAGCACCACAGACCGGGCCTTTTAAACCACAAAAACGTCTTTTCTCACAGTTCTGGAGGCTGAAGTCTGAGAGCAAGGTGTCCTTGGGGCCGTTTCCTCCTGAGGCCCTCTCTCAGCTCACAGATGGCCATCTTCTTCCCTCTGTGCATTCGTGTGTTGTAATCCCCTCTTCTTATAAGGTCCTATTGGATTAGGACTCACCCTGTTGACCTTGTTTTAACTTCATAATCTCTTTAAAGACCTCATCTCCAAATAGAGTCCCATTCTGAGATGCTGGGGGCCAAGACGTCAACATATGACACGGGGCCTGGAGAAGAAGGGGAGCGGTTGGTTTACAATTCAGCCCATGACAACCTCAATCTCACAAGGTGGACATTTTCAGCCCCATTTTCCAGATGAGGCGGTGGAGGCCCAGACAGCGATCTGCCCAGGGCCACCCAGAGCTTGGTCAGCTCTCCACCTGTCCGGCCCCCCACACTCTTCTCTCACTCTCTGTGATGGCCTAGACCCTGGGAAATGCATTCCAGTCTCCCCTTTAACTCCTTTGTGTCATAAGACAGTGGTCTACCGTGCACTGAGCATGTACTGTGGGCCAGGTCTGCATTCTCAACCTCCCCAGCCAGGCCAGCCTCCTTGTCTTGGCCTTCCTTCTAAATCGCTCCTTGCTCTGCGGCTTCCCAAATGAACGTCACGGCTGAACCTCTTCTGGAAGTTCCCAAATCTGCACTGAGCTGAGCTGCAGTGTCATTTTGTGCCAGCAGGTGTCATAAAAGAACTCATCATGGCCACAGTCAGCTGTCCAGAACTCTCCAGCAGGAAACTGTCAGTTTATTTAATCACCTTTAAGGACAAACATCTATTTCTGCTTTATTGATGCCAAAGCCTTTGACTGTGTGGATCACAATAAACTGGAAAATTCTGAAAGAAATAGGAATACCAGACCACCTGACCTGCCTCTTGAGAAACCTATACACAGGTCAGGAAGCAACAGTTAGAACTGGACATGGAACAACAGACTGGTTCCAAATAGGAAAAGGAGTACGTCAAGGCTGTATACTGTTACCCTGCTTATTTAACTTATGTGCAGAGTACATCATGAGAAACGCTGGGCTGGGAGAAGCACAAGCTGGAATCAAGATTGCCGGGAGAAATATCAATCACCTCAGATATGCAGATGACACCACCCTTAGGGCAGAAAGTGAAGAGGAACTAAAAAGCCTCTTGATGAAAGTAAAAGTGGAGAGTGAAAAAGTTGGCTTAAAGCTCAACATTCAGAATGAAGATCATGGCATCCGGCCCCATCACTTCATGGGAAATAGATGGGGAAACAGTGGAAACAGTGTCAGACTTTATTTTGGGGGGCTCCAAAATCACTGCAGATGGCGACTGCAGCCATGAAATTAAAAGATGCTTACTCTTTGGAAGAGAAGTTATGACCAACCTAGATAGTATATTCAAAAGCAGAGACATCACTTTGCCAACAAAGGTCTGTCTAGTCAAGGCTATGGTTTTTCCAGTGGTCATGTATGGATGTGAGAGTTGGACTGTGAAGAAAGCTGAGCACCGAAGAACTGATGCTTTTGAACTGTGGTGTTAGAGAAGACTCTTGAGAGTCCCTTGGACGGCAAGGAGATCCAACCAGTCCATTCTAAACATCAGCCCTGGGTGTTCTTTGGAAGGAATGATGCTAAAGCTGAAACTCCAGTACTCTGGCCACCTCAAACAAAGAGCTGGCGTGCTGCGATTCATGGGGTCACAAAGAGTCGGACACAACTGAGCGACTAACCTGAACTGATGAACACTTTTAAACTGCATAGATTCCATGCAAAGCCAGGAACTTAGAGTCTGCTTTACAGCCCAAGAACGTGGGGCTCAGAGAAGGCACGTGGGCTATCCAGGGGCACACAGCAAGATAGCACAAGGGCCAGGTTTGGAGTTGGCCCCACTGGCTTCCACCTAGGCTCAAATGCCATTTGTGCATTTTCACGTGTTTGTGGGCCTAGATCTGACTACTCCTTCCGTCATTCAATCATCCCATTTGTTCATTGAACAAATGTGTCGGTGAGCTACAGGCTCAATGCTGTAAGAAGGGCTCCAATAACAAATGTCTCCTGGACAAGAAAATAGTTTATTATCCTCTCTCGCATCAAGCTGGACAAAAGCTGTTCAGAGCTGGATGATGGCTTTATGGTTTTGGAGGCCCAGACTCTTCCAGCAGGTTCTATCTCATGGCCCAAGATGGCTGCCCTAGCACTGCCATCCCATCTACATTACTGCTAGTCGGTAGTAGAGAAAAAGCAACAAGAGTCACTCTCTTTAAGGGCACAAGCCAGGGTGTTTTGTGCCACTTTCATTCTCATCCTATTGGCTGAAACTAGTCATATGTCCTATACTGCTGCAAGGGAGACCACGAACAGCAGTCATTAGCTAACACAGCTAGGCAGCCATCATGTTTTATTCCAAAACTCAGGGCTCTAATTATACTGTCTTTTCTCTGCCATTCACACATCTTCTGAGCGCCTACCGTGTGCGGAGAAGGTGCAGCAGACTGGAAATAACACAAACTTTGGAATCTTACTCCTCTTATTTGAATCCCAATTCTCCCTGCTGTATGGCATGACCTCTCTGAGCCTGTTCCCTCATTTGAAAAATGGAGACAGGAAAGTGAGTGTGCTAATCCCACGCGGGAGTTTTGTGAGAGCCACAGTATAGGCGTAGCGTTGAACCTGGTCTATACTTGGCACCAAGAAAACAGCAGCTGCTGCAATGTATACTTTATGCTCACAGCTTATCTCAACTTGGACTACCACATTTTGAGTGCCCAGTAACCACTCATAATGTTCGCAAGGGCTAAACCAGCAAATAAAAGGATAAATGTTTTGAAAGAAAGAAAGAAAAGAAATGGCAGCTGCTTTTAAAATGAGTCATACCCAGAGCCAGCCTCCCACAGCCAGAGGTGACTCAGCAGAGGCCCTGCCCTCCATTCCAGTGGGGAGACATTCCAGGGCAGCCTCCTGTCAATAAAAGCTTGGAGACATGTACACGCATAATCCCAATACATCAATCATGCATGAGTCAGAGAGTGATGCCCATAGTCACAAAGCAGCAGCTGGGCCCAGGATTCTGGCATCCTTCCACACCCAGGAAGCTTCCCTGGTAGCTCAGCTGGTATAGAATCTGCCTGCAATGCAGGAGACCTGGGTTCCACCCCTGGGTTGGGAAGATCCCCTGGAGAAGGGAACGGCTGCCCACCCCAGTATTCTTGCCTGGAGAATTTCATGGACAGAGGGGCCTGGTGGGCTACAGTCCATGAGATCACAAAGAGTCGGACATGACTGAGGGACTTTGATTTTCCAAGCCCATCTCCCCAACCCCATTTTACAGAGAAGCAGACGGAACCAAGGGCTTTTCAGGTGGTGCCAGTGGCAAAGACACTCTCTGCCAGTGCAGGAGACATAAGAGACCCAGGTTAGATCCCTGGGTGGAAAGATCCCCTGGAGGAGAGCATGGCAATCCACTCCAGTATCCTTGCCTGGAGAACCCCATGGACAGAGGAGCCTGGTAAGCTACAGTTCATGGGGTCGCACAGACTCGGACATGACTGAAGTGACTCAGCATGCACGCAAGCAGAGCCAAAGGAAGCGCCGTGTGGCTACACTGTTATCAGTCTCCTCCTATGGGCCATGGGGCCTGCCTCCAACTTGAAGCCATCGCAAACAGACGTGGCTGACCCTTCCTATGCCTATAGGAGCAGGGCTTTCCGGGTAGCTGGGGAGAGAGGATTGCTGCGGTGAACTGTAGATCTGGGGGGTGCTCCAATTACAACTGAGGGAGGCGTCTACCCCCAGTTTACCCATAGGTCACAGTTTCTCAACCTCAGCCCTACTGACATTTTGGGCCAGAGAATTCTCTGTTCTGTGCCTGGTAGGGTTCGGCAGCATTCCGAACCTCTGCTCACGAGATACCAGCGGGCAGCGTTATCACCACCCTGAGGTGTGACAGCCACAAGTGCTTCAAGGCATTACCAAACGTCCCCTGGGGGGCAAAAGCATCCCAGTTGAGAAGCGCTGCTCTCAACGTACAGGGCCTGTAAGCAGGGTTGATGAGCACAGATTCTTTCCACAGATTCATGGCTGTCATTTTCTTCTCTTTGGACAGATGCACGTTTTATCTCTTCGGAAGAGGTCCATGACCTTGGTAATCACTAGTGTAGGAAAAAGGATTTCAGATAGATAACTAGTAGGAAGTTGCTGTACAACACGGGGAGCTCAACTCTGGGCTCTGTGGGCAGAGGGGCCTGGTGGGCTACAGGGGTGGAACCTAGAGGGATGGAATTTCAAAAGGGGGAGATAGGAGGGAGTTTCAAAAGGGAGGAGATATATGCATCCTCATGACTGGTTCACGTTGTTGTACAGCAGAAACCAATACAATATTATAAAGCAATTATCCTCCCATTAAAAGTTAATTTTAAAAAGAGTAAGGATTTCAGGTCTTATTAATTAGTGGAATTTGAATATGAACAATAAGAATGGTGCCATAAGACTGTATCAGCATAAACGTCCTGATTCTGGAAACATACGGCGGTCCCCTAAGAGAATGTCCTTGTCCTTAGGAGATACACACGGAAGTAGTTAGCAGTAAAAGGACACTGTATCTTTTTTATGTAACTGACTCTCAAATGGTTCAGAAAAGTTACACAGAAAGAGAAAAAATGATAAATGCAGTAAAGTGTTGACAATTGAGGGATATGGATGCAAGTGATATACAGAAATTTATTGTACTGTTTTTCTAACTTTTCTGTAAATTTTAAATTATGTTTTAGAAATTATTAAAGTTTTTTTTTAAATCATCGATGCTTTACTCTAGTTTTTAAAACATAGTTTTCATCTGCTATTCCCATCTGCTCCCAGGGAAGGGAGGCAAGATTATGCCTAGGAACTGGGCCCCAGGAATCTCCCAGAAAGAGTTCTATTTGCTTTTATTGGTGTCGTGAAACGCCCAGCAGCGGAATGACCATGGGAGGTGACAAGAAACGCGGGTGGAGAGTCAGCACGGCCTTTACAGCCTGGAGAGGGTGTGGACCTCACCCCAGCAGCCTCATTATCACGTTTAACAAACATTTCTGCCAAGAACCCCACCTCTCACGGCGCTCACCGTAAACCTTACAACAAACCTATCACGTGCTATTCTTTCCATTTCGAGGAAGGAAAATGGACCCACAGAGGCTCAGAAACACAGCTGTGAGACTCCAAGCTTCAAAGACCAGGCCTCTTCCGCTGCCCGTCGCTGCTTCTGGCCTTCGTCCCCATCTTAGGTGTGTAACTCTGTGTCTTCCCTCATTTCTGGCTTTGCTCTAACTTGATGACCAAAATCATGTGTCATTCTCTAGGTCAGAAATAACTACTTGATGCCGCTGGACATTGCTGCTTGGGATGTCCAACCTGCATCTCACATGCAGCATGCCCAGAACATAACTCCTGGTCTCCCCCTCCCCAAACCTGCTCCCACCTCGCTCTTCCCCAGCTCAGTCAATGGCACCTCCATCCTCCCAGTGGCTCAGGCTAGAAACCCGAGAGTCATCCTTGACCTCTCTCCCTCACCCCCATGACATCAAGCCAGCAAGTCCTGGCCACTCCACCTTCAAAGTGCATCCAGAACTCACCACTTCTCTCATCGCCACAGTCACTCTAATCTGACCTTCCAACTCCTCCTACCTGGGACTCCTGCAATCACCTCCTCTCTGGTCTCCTGATTTTCCTGTCTCTGAGCCCACCTCCCAGAAACAGCCCAAAGATCCTACTAAAATGTAAGGTCAAGGTCACTGTACAATTCTTCACTAAAATTTGCCCAATAGAACTTTCTGCAATAGTGGAAATGGTCTATATCTGCACTAATTCATTAGCCTCCAGCCACGTGTAACTACAGAGCACTTGAAATGTGCTAAGTATAACTGGACTGAAATTTTAATCTTAACATAATTAGCCACCCTTCCTTGGCAAGACTGTGGGAAAAGGCATGCTTGAACACAGCTAGTGGGAATATAAATTAGTTATATGATTCCAATGGCAATATGTGCTTACCTACCTACCAATCAGTTCAGTTCAGTAGCTCAGTCGTGTCCAATTCTTTGTGACCCCATGAATCGCAGCATGCCAGGCCTCCCTGTCCATCACCAACTCCCAGAGTTCACTCAGACTCACATCCACTTAGCGCAGGCAGCTGTGACTGCACACTTAGCGCGGCAGAGAGAAGCTACTCCACGTCCAAAATGAGGGGCAGAAGCCGGGAGGACCCCAAGTCTGAGGCCAGAGGCTGCGGCCGGGGGGAGCAACTCCACGTCCAAGGAGCGGTGGCTGTGCTGTGTGGGCGCAGGAGGGACTAGAGGAGTTATTCCACGTTCAAGGTCAGGAGAGGTGGTGGTGAGGAGATACCCCTTGTCCAAGGTAAGGAGCAGTGGCTGTGCTTTGCTGGAGCAGCCATGAAGAGATACCCCACGTCCAAGGTAAGAGAAACCCAAGTAAGACGGTAGGTGTTGCAAGAGGGCATCAGAGGGCAGACACACTGAAACCATACTCACAGAAAACTAGTCAATCTAATCACACTAGGACCACGGCCTTGTCTAACTCAATGAAACTGAGCCATGCCCACAGGGCAACCCAAGACCCTCCCACAGGGAGGGTCACAGTGGAGAGGTCTGACAGAATGTGGTCCACTGGAGAAGGGAATGGCAAACCACTTCAGTATTCTTGCCTTGAAAACCCCATGAACAGTATGAAAAGGCAAAATGATAGGATACTGAAAGAGGAACTCCCCGGGTCAGTAGGTGCCCAATATGCTACTGGAGATCAGTGGAGAAATAACTCTAGAAAGAATGAAGGGATGGAGCCAAAGCAAAAACAATACCCAGCTGTGGATCTGACTGGTGATAGAAGAAAGGTCCGATGCTATTTAAAGAGCAATATTGCATAGGAACCTGGAATGTCAGGTCCATGAATCAAGGAAAATTGGAAGTGGTCAAACAAGAGATGGCAAGGGTGAATGTCGACATTCTAGGAATCAGCAAACTAAAATGGACTGGAATGGGTGAATTTAACTCAGATGACCATCATATCTACTACTGCGGGCAGGAATCCCTTAGAAGAAATGGAGCAGCCATCCTGGTCAGTAACAGTCCAAAATGCAGTACTTGGATGCAATCTCAAAAACGACAGAATGATCTGTGTTCGTTTCCAAGGCAAACCATTCAATATCACAGTTATCCAAGTCTATGCCCCAACCAGTAATGCTGAAAAAGTTGAACGGTTCTATGAAGACCTACAAGACCTTTTAGAACTAACACCCAAAAAAGATGTCCTTTTCATTATAGGGGACTGGAATGCAAAAGTAGGAAGTCAAGAAACACCTGGAATAACAGGCAAATTTGGCCTTGGAATATCTACCAATAGGTGTATCTGTATCTATCAAAATGGCTAAGGAGTTAACATTTGTCAAAGCAATCCCACTTCAGGAGTGAATTCAATAGACCTACCTTCACATGCCAAAATGACATTGAGCAAAATGTCGATAACATCAAAGATAGGAAATGACCCAAGTGCCCATCAATAAACAACTAGTTAATTAATTATGATCTAGCCACACAGTGGAAAATGATGAAGTTATCTTAAAAATAGGGAAATGATGACCCCTAAATCACAAAGAAAAAAGTAGCTAAGACTTCATCAAGAGTAAAACTATTTTGTGCATCAAAGGACACCACCAAGCAAGTGAACAGACAATCACAGAATGAGAGAAAATATCACAGTCATGTTCCCTGCTCTTTCCCTACAGCAACCTGGGTCAGGTTGGTGCTTAACAAATGTGTTCCCTGAGCAAATGAATAACCTTGTCTGTCCATCACCCATCTTTGTACTAGCCACTAGGGGAGCTCCCAAAACCAGCAGGAACCAGCAGGAACCAGCCACCTCATCCTGCTTGGAGGTGTGGGACAGGGGCAGAGCTTGGAAGGGTGTGTCCCTGAAATCTGAGATTCAGCGGATCCCAACACAAGGCACCTGAATCTCCTGGATTGAAAATTTGAACTGTGTAAACTACAAGAAGGCAAAGCCAGTCAGTTTTGCCTGAATTCAGCAGGATGTGAACTACAGACTGCAATCTCTCCCTGCCAAGGAAGCACGCTTTTCTTTCCTGGGAGGTGGTATATACAATGAAACAGAAAAGGGGCGTGGGTCTGGTGGGGGGACCGTAGCCGCCCAGGGTGGGAACGCCCAGGAAACACTCCTGGGGTGACTGACTTCTTAGCACCGGGACAATCCAGGGCTTAAACCTTGAGAACAAGGATGGAGCCTCCAAAAGACAGAATAGGGTCTTACCTCCCTGTTCCCCCACCTCTTGAACACTCTTAGCTCCCATTTGGTGGGTAACACGGTGTGGAATTTATGTGAGCAATTACTGTGTACTTTGTAGTCGGTTAGACCGCTCGAGTTCCTGCTGAGGTAATAAATTCATTTGAGACTTAATTCACTCCATAAGCATTTCCTCGAGCCCTTTGGGAAGATCCCCTTTGGGGAAGGAGAAAGCTACCCACTCCAGTATCCTGGCCTGGAGAATTCCATGGGCTGTATAGTCCATGGGGTCTCAAAAGAGTCGGACACGACTGAGGGACTTCCACTTCGCTTCACTTCGGCTGATAGGGACGTGGGAGAACGGCTGTGAACTCAGCAAGTCAGCCCTGGGGAGCTTGCTTTCTGGGGAGGGGGGAGCCTGGCACCGTCCGTTCCGACGAGCACTGGGAAGGCGGGGTGATGTCACAGTGACCGGAGAAGGGGGCAACTCCGGGCGCTGCGGTGACAGGCGCCTCTAAGGAGGCCACCCAGCTCCTGTGAGTAAAAAACACCCTGCGGTCGAGCTCTTGGCCCGGCGCCCAACAGATAGTCAGCGCTCACCAAATCTGAAAGAGACTGAAAAGTCTCCCTCCTCCCTCCGGGGGACACTGGCCCCACGCCCCGGTCAGGCTTGTCCCCGGGGCCACCGCGCGAGCGGGGCCCACGGTGAGGGGCGGCGCTCGGGGTCTTCGGAGATCCGGAAACCGGCCCCGGCCAGGGACCCTCCAAACGGGGCCTTCCCTCCCCGGCCAGGAGACCCTCCCCGCGCGACTCCTGCCCGTCGGAGACTCCGGCCTGGGAGTGCCCAAGAGACGGCCGCTCAGACCTCGGCCCTCGGCACCGGGGACACCACGGGGGTAAACACAGCCCTCCCGCGGCCGTCAGCGCGCTCGGACCCGCAGAGCGGCGGCGACGTGCAGAGAGAAGCGCCGGCGACCGAGACGCGCCACCGCCCGGCTCTTCCGTACGCTGCGGGCCCGCCCCTCGCGCGCCGCAGTTGGCTGCGGCTCGACGGCCGCTGACTGGCTAGCGCGGCCCCCGGCGCGCGCCCCCATTGGCTGTGACGCCGGGCCGGGCGAGACCCCCGCCGGCGCCGTGGCCGCGCCCCGGGCCGGGCAGTCATTGGGCGGCGTGATCTCGCCGCGGTGCCGCGGCCCTGCCGCAGCCGCAGCCACCGCCGCCGCCGCCAGCGGAGCGCACCGGGCTGGCCGGGCGAGGGGCTATGGCGGGCGCCGAAGACGGGCTGGGCCAGCAGTTGGAGCTCGAAGACGATGAGGCGCGTCCTGCCGGCGCTGGGGCGCGCAGCACGCCGGGGCCCGCGAGCTGGCCGCGCTCTACTCTCCAGGTAGGACCTCCGGCCCCCTCTCCCGGCCCGCAGTCACCAGCCAGCCTGGGCTGCGGGGCCGCGATCCTGGGTCCCGTGGATCGGAACCCCAGCCTCAGGCCCCAGTTGCAGAGCTCCAGCCGCGGCTCCTAACTTGCAAGTAGCGCCCCTAAGTCTGGGGATCCCACCCCAGTGCCCCTTCCAAGCGCAGACCAGAACCCCAGCCACGGGGATTTCTGGATGCAAAGACAGCCCCTCGGATCAAGGAGCTGCCATATCCAGTCCTCGGGCTACGGACAGCTCCCATCACGCTGTCGGATCCCAATCCTAGCCCGGGGTCCCCGCGGCTGTAAAGAACCCCTAGTCTTGGGAACCCACCACGCCAGGACTCCAAGCCGAAGGCACCCCCCTTCAGCGACATGTACTGGCCCCCCTCCTAAGAGTTACACCCTATCCCAGGTTCCCCAAACGCAGATTTCACACCCTAGGGCCCTATCTGCACCCCTGCCGGGGCCTTGGGCTGTAGTGACTTCACCCCACAAATCCGAGCATATCAGGTCTGCTCTGGGAACCTCACCCCAGGGAGCCCCACGTACCGAGTGCCCCAGACGCCCTTCCTCCAAAGCCCCATCCTAGATTTATAGCTTCAGTGTACAGACCTTCACCCCCCACCCCCACCCCTCACCCCCGCGAATTAACTCTCACCTTGTATTTTGAAATTCTGGGTGGTGAGGGCCTGCCTCCCTGCACACCTTCTAGTTTAAGCTTTCTCTCAAAATTTAAGCCCCAGTCCCAGCCACTTCCTCTCCCCCATGTAGATGTTTATATTAACCTCCTCCATAAGGACTTGGGGGTGTCCACAGACCAGACCGCAAACTTAGAGACCCTTGCTCTGCTTCTGCCCCCCCCCCCAAGGTCCTGGTGTCTGCCTGCTGGGCCTACCGTTTCTGCTCTAGCAAGCAATGACCTCCACCCCCTTCTCTGACTTCCACTTGAGCCTCAGGAATCTCATTGCCAGGCCCCAGCAGAGCCAACTATCCCCAGAGGTTAAGGAATTGCCTTTGAGAACTCCAGAGTCAGGTGACTGGGAGGCCCCTATGCTTGGGTGTCACCAGCTCATCCAGCTTTATTTATTTGTCAAACATTGTGATATGTTTCCTTTTACCCCGGGAAGTGGGAGGGTCTACCACACATAGATATCCCTTGCCTGAGGTGAGAATGAGTCCACCACCACCTTTGGCTTTCTGCCCTGACTGGCCAGCGTCTGCATACCATCTCTGCCATAGCTGTCTGTATGACCTGAGCCGTAGATCACCAGAGGCCTTTCTGGATTTGCAGTTGCATGTTCTGAGTCTTTTTTTTTTCATACCTAACCTGGGAACCTGGGCACCTGGCCATGATGCCATGGTGTCTTTAACCTGTTTCTCCAGCACCAGCTTGTGGGCCTAAAACCTCTGGTGCTGCCTGGGGCAGCCGGGACTTAGCATCCTGACTCTGCTTCTTAACTGTGTGACCTGGGCCAAGGTGCTGGCCCTCTCTGAGCCTGAGTTTCCTCACCTCTAAAATGGGTACATGATAAAGCTTATCTGTTCCTTAGTGTCACTGGGAAGGGGAAATGAGATCATCCGTCTTGTGCCCTGCCTAGCATACAGTAGGGAATCCCTGGTATTAGTGCCATAGCCCAACCTCTCCTGTGAGTCTTGGGGTACACTGCCTCATCTCTGTGGTCCTCAGGCTCACCACCTGGAAATCCAGGGTCAGATTCAAAGGCCCCCTCCTTTGGTGTCCAGCTCCACCCACTCGAGTAAACCCTACAGGCTTTGAAATCATAAGGGTGTTCTGAGGCTCCCCTGTGGACCTCGCTTCTCATTCCACCATGATTGCATCTTTGTCCAGGTCTGGTTTCCCCAAGTGCCCCTCACCATCTGAAGGACAGCCTCTCAAGGATTTAAGGGAGCAGACAGTCTCCCGGTGCCCCAAACCTGCAATCAGAGGCCTTGTCTCCTCGACTTGGAGTTTGGGTGGGGCAAGGGGAGTGAGTGCCTGGGGAGGGGGAGTGAAGCAGAGACGGGCTTCTCTAAATTCCATAGACCTCCCTCTGCCTGCCTCTGTCCCTTGACGTTGGGGAAGCACCTCCATCTCTCCGGGACTAGCCTATGACGTAAGGGACCAGGGTGAACACATGCTGAGCACTGGGACCCTTGCCCAGTCCCTGTTCTAACCCTTGGGGGGACAGTGGTGAACAAAACAGGGAAAACAGAGTTGGGCTTTTGTAAACCCAGTAAATAAGGGAAATAGCTTACTTGCCCAGTGGTGGCGAGTGCTGCGGAACAAATAGCCCAAAAGGGAGAAGTTGGGGACAGTCACATTTTAGGGGGGCCAGTTAAGGCCTCCCTGAACAGGTGACATTTGACCGGAGACCAGAAGGGAGGGACGCCTGAAGATATTTGAGGAAGGATGGGTCCAGACCAGGGACACAGCAAGTGCAGAGGCCCTGAGGTTAGGAGCGAGCCTGAAGTGTTTGCGGAAGACTGAGGCGGCCCACGGGCTGGAGCAGAGGGAGCCAGGGCAGAGTCAGGAAGGGTTCTGGGTTCTGGGGCTGGATTCCTGAGATTCACGAGGCCAGAGGTAGGTTGATATCGTGAGAGCTGGCAGCAATAATGAGGCAGTTAACACAGCTGACATTTCCTGGTCCCTGACTCTGTGCTGGCCGTTCCCTTCCTACGCTCTCATTTCAGCCTCCCTACAGTTGTCTCAAGAGTATCCTGGTCTCAACTCCATTTTATAGGGGAGGAAACGGAGACCCCTGTAGCCTCCTCATAGCCCACCCCACACACGTGTTCTTCCCAGTGCTTGTCCTGCCTGGGAGCTGGCTTGCTTCTGCTCACCAGAGGAGAAGGTCAGCCTCGCCAGGGACACCATATGTTTAGCTGGCCTGGAGTGGCTGCACCCTGTCCATCTTTAAGACCTTCCCTGAGGCTTAGCAAAGAGTGATGATCACCGTTGCACAGAGAGTTAGCAGGGCCAGAACCTGAATAGTGTTCGGGGGCATTCTGGATTCCGTGTTCCGCATCTTCGCTGTGGAGGTGAGCCCGCCCAGGCTGGGGGTACGGGAGGGGGCCCATGTTCCAGGGCGGCCGGGCAGCGTGCCTGCAGGGCTGGCGGCAGACACGGTGGGCCTCGTGTCAGCTGAGAGCCGTGAGGGGTCTGATCGGGGCAGCTTGGGGGAAGAGCCTCAGCCCTATCCCCTGGACCCTGAGAGTCTGCCCCGAGGACGCGCCTGGGGCCTGGGAGCCATAGAGGATCCCAAGTTTGGGTTTTGCAGACCCTCTGCCAGGTTCAGCCCTTGTGACGGGTAGGTGGGCTGGGCAGGCCTCTCCCAGCCTCACAGGCAGGCCCAGAGGTGAGGCAGGTGTCCTGCATCCTGGCAGGTACCAGCTGACCTCTGGCTATGTGGCTACACCGCCTCCAGGGGTGGATCTTGGCAGGTCCTCGGAGCCCCTGTTTCCCCCTCAGCCTGTGGGACACAGGCACTCAGCGTGGGGTGGGAGCTGAGGTGGAGGATGTCAGGAGTGCCAGGTGGGGGTCCTGGCCTGCCATCCTGGAGCTGAGCTGGGCTTTGTCCCCAGAGGGCCTCCCGAGGCCCCTTCCTGGCCAGGCTGGTCTGTCACACTCCTGGCCCGGGTTTCTGTCTCCCTCCTTTCCGTGTCTTTGTCTCTCCCTCTCTCTGGCTACGCTTGTTCTCTCCATCCCCGTGTATGTGGAGACCCCCCATCTCTCTCTTTCCTCCTCTTCTCCCTGTCTCTCACCTCTCTGTGTCTCTGATGCCGTTCTCTCCCATCTGTCTCTCTTCCTCTGTGTCTCTCTGGTCCCTGCCTCCCCGCTACCTCCTGTCCCCCCGCCTCTCTGAGGCCGAGGGTCTCCTAGTGGCCCCGGACCCACCTTACGGGCAGGTTCCAGGGCTCGTCTGACTGAAACCAGAAGAGGCGGGCCCGGTGCCAGGCCTCCGGCTGTGACCTGTCCCCAGGAGAGCAGAGGTGCCCCCCGCCCCGCCCTTGCCTGCCCTGCACAGCCACCACAGGCCAACTCAGCCCCTCCCCAGGCCATCAGGCATCACCTCTGCCCCTCGGCTGCAGGCCAGGGGCTGGCTCAGGGAAGCAAGGCCCAGTGCTGTGCTGGAGGTGGCCCGAGCCCTCTATGCAGAGGAAAGGCCTTCCCCTCCCCGGCCTCAGTCTGCCCATCTGTATGTGACCCCATTTAGACCCCTTGACCATGCGGTCCCGGCCCGGCTCACTGTCCATGTTGACTTTGGCGACTCTTGAGGGACTTCGGACACCTCTTCTCTCCAGGCCTAGTTTGCCCCTCTGAAGGTCGAGGCAGATAGCCCCCAGCTTCTGGTGTACAGCAGGCTGGGCTGGCTGGGATCCTCCCTGGCAGTGTAGCTGGTGTGGAAGAGGTGCTCTGTGAATGCTTGTTACAATAGATGTGTTTTTTTCTGGGTCATAGTTGAGGCACTTGTTCTGCAGAAAGACTCCAGAGCCTAGAGGACAGTTTAGATGGGAAAATGTTCAGATTTCGGGATGTTGTCCATGGTAAGGGGAAAGAGTTGGGCTACCTTTGGAATCAAGACAGTCCCAAACGTCCAGGCTAAGATCTCCCACTTACAGGCACAGGATCCAAACCCAGCTCTTAGTTTTTATCTGCTGAGCCTCAGTTTCTTCATCCAGGAAGTGGGATCACACAGTTCCTCCCTGGGGCACTGAGACTTGAATGAAAGACTGAGCCTCACCTTTGAAAACCCAGATGACTGCAGAGCCCTGGCCAGCACTGCCACCAGGGGAAGCCTCCAGGAAGAGGCCTCAGGGAGGAGAGAGGGCTGGGGTAAGCCAGGAGCTCTGCCCCCATCTGAGGGGGCCTCAGACCCGGGGTGGCTAGAGCCTGTGTTCTTAAAGGAAGCAGGAAAATAGGAATTTAGGGTATATTTTTGTAAGTGTAGCTCCTTTTTTTAAAAAAACTAAGAGCAAAATATGGCAGAAGGGGGGACTTCCCTGGTATTACAGTGGTAAAGAATCTGCCGCCAATGCAGGGGACTTGGGTTCAAGCCCTGCTCCGGGAAGATCCCACATGCCACAGGGCAGCTAAGCCCACACCCCACAACCAGAGAAAGCCTGTGTGTCGCCAAGAAGACCCAGTGCAGCTGTTTGCTGTTCAGTCGCTCAGCGGCCGCCGACTCTGTGACCCCACGGAGTGCAGCACACCAGGCTTCCCTGTCCTTCACCACCTCCCAGGAGCTTGCTCAGACTCATGTCCATTGAGTCAGTGATGCGAAGCCATCCAACCATCTCATGATTAGAAAAGACCCTGATGCTGGGAAGGACTGAAGTGCAGCCATAGATGGATGAATGAGGCAAAACAGAGGAGTGGGTCTGCAGAGTCTCTGGCGTGGGCTGCACGCTGGACCCGGCCCGCAGTCGGCCTGATTATTGTTCCTGTCACTTAATCTCACTGCTGGCGCTGCGGGCTGGGGAGCGGCAGATCATACTGAGGAATCTCCTGTCCCTGACCACCGGCCCTCCCGGCTTCCTGCTTCTGAGCCCCCCGTCCTGGCCGCAGACCAGAGCCACGAAAGGGAAGGCCCTTCAGGGTCCTGTCATGGTGACCCCAGGTTGGGGCGCTGGGGTGGCAGGGCCCCAGGGTGCCAAGGAAGCAGCCCTTGATGCGGAGTGGGCGGCGAGGGGCTTCTGCACCTGCCTCCACATGAAGCCTGGAGGATCCTGGCCCTGTCTGGGCCCCAAGGTCCTTGTCTGTATGAGGCGTGTCCTTCGCCTGCTCCTAGCCTTGGTGGAAGTTCTGGCTCTGGCTTGGAGCGCAGTCTGCTCTGCAGCCTAGACAAGGCCCGTTCTCTCTCCGAGCCTGGTCCCTGTCACACCGCTTCAGTGAAAGATGCCCAGAAGCCTGGCGGTTTTCCTCTAGGATCGTGGTTAGGAATTTGTTATTCCACAAGCATTTATTAAGCACCAACGCATGCCAGGGCCCTGCTGTACAAGGCAGGCACAGTCCTAGGCCTCCTGAGTTGACATTTAGGGAGAGGAGGATGGGGTTATGCAGGCAGAGTTTCTCAGGATGGGCCCCGTGGTCGAGGAGCCCAGGAGTTAAACGAGAAGTAGTGGATGGCTTCCTGGAGGTGGAGGTTCCACAGAGAGACCTGCAAGAGGAGATCTGTCCTTGAGACCAACTGCCTGAGAAAACAGTGTTCCTGGGGACCATGTCACATGCACCCAGGCAGTGCTTTTATTTCCTTTTGCGTTTTTAAATTTTAACTTATAATTATGAGGTTTTTGCTAAGATATCGCGTTCATAAATTTTAAACTCAAAAGGAAGTGAAAAGACAGTCTTAACTCTACAGTTGTTTGTTTGCTCTCTCTTTTTTTATGTAAATAGATGTTTGGCACTTTGCTGTTTGCACTTACCAATTTGTCCTGAATATCCAGTCCCTCCGTCAGCCACATAGGAACAGTCACCCAGGCTTTTTGCCTAGCAACAGAGAACACCGTAAACCAAGTTAACTTGTCTGATTCCCCAGGCAGTAGACACTGAGTTTATTCTCAGTGTTTCGATATGGTCAGCAAAGCTGCAGATGAGTGAATCAGCCTGTCCCAGCCCACAGGATATTAAAAATACAGGCCAAAATTGTAGAGATGGTTTCATACCTGCATCCTGATTTCTGGCTCCTCTTGAGAATTAGAGCCTCTGACCTCCCTGGGCCCACACTCCCTGTCCTGGCACTGGTCGGCCAGTTAGTGCCTCCCGCTCTAGGAGGGGCACTTGTGCTGCGGCGTCCCACTGCCCCCACCCAGCCCACCTCACTGCTTCAAACTGCCTGTCCAGCCCCTGGAGATGTTAAGAGCTTGAGACCTCCTCATCGGCCCTGTGGCTGGAGCCGTGGAAGTGATAACTGGTTGGTTTCTCCTGAATTCCTGACTCACTGCCTGGAGCCCCTCTTGATGGACGTGGGACAGGGTCTGAACGTGCATAATTGAAAGCTATTTGTAGCGCTTCCAAATAATTGCCTACCAGAAGGGGGCAGGTGATAGGATAATGAGAATTCAAAAAAAGAAGCCATTAAAGTTCCTTCAGGGGTCTCCAGAGAGAGCCCAAAGGGGCCCATGAGACCAACGTTCTGGTCCTGTCTGCCGAAGACTTGGCACATGTAAGGCCAGCCTTGTGAGCAGGAGGCCTATATGCAGGAGAGTTTGGTTTAACACAGCTGGCACGGACGTTGGACACATGACTTTGGACAGACCTGTCTCATTCTCTGGGCCTCAGGGACACTGTGAAATGGGCAGGCGTTCAGCCTGCAGTCTGCACTGTGGACTCACGGAACACAGTCGGAGAGCCTCCCTGGACCGCCCCGCCTGGCTCTGACCCTTGCTCCCGTGGCCGCGGCCCGCCGCCCTGCGCTCACTCTCGTCCCGTCTCCCCGCAGGCAAGCGCTTCCAGGAGTGGTGCTGCGTGGTCCTGTGCTTCAGCCTCATCGCCCACAACGTGGTCCACCTGCTGCTCTTGGCCCGCTGGGAACAAACACCACTCGTGATGCTGGGTGTGGGTGAGTGGCCCGCTGCCTGCCTTGGTTTCCCCAGGGGCCAGGGACCTACCTAGTGTCTGCACCACACCGATGGTGACCCACACACCGTGCGTGCACAGGAAGGGTTCGGGCAGTGGTCACCCATCGCACACATGCGGCAGCTGTGTCTGTGCTTGGCCCAGAGACCTGAGCGTCATCCTGAGTTCCTCCCCTCTGTCACTCCACATCCACACCATCAGCGAGTCTCCTGGCTCTGCTTTTGAGTTGTATCCAGCATCCACCATCCCCTCCCTGGTCCAGCACCATCCTCCAGGCTGGACTGTGGCAGAGGCCTCCTCCGTGGTCTCCCCACCTCCACCTCAGCCCTCCACTGTCCACTCTCAGGGTCCCATGGGATCCCGCATGAGGTCACACCACTAGTCTGTCGTCCCCACTCTACTTAGAACAAAGCACCAGCTCCCTGGCACAGCCCCCAGCCCTCCTCCTATCACTTCCCTCCTCCTGTCGGCTCACCCGCTTCTGCCACACCAGCCTCCCCGCTGGGCCTCCTCGGGCACGTCAGACACGCTGCTAGCTCAGGGCCTTTGCATGTGCTCTTTCTGGGCTTGAGCTCTTCCCACGGAGCCCTGCGTGGTTCACTGCCTCGTCCCCCAGGGAGGTCCCCCCGACAGCAGCAGCCCTGCTGTGTGCCCCGCCCCCGCTCTGCCCTGTGCTCTGTTGGCTCGCCCCCTGCCTCCCCCAGTCACACATCCACCCGCTCCCTGAGAGTCCGGACTTGCGCGTCTTCGCTGCTGTGTCCCCAGACGCGACGCCTCACACAGTAGGTGCTCTGTAAATACTCACCGCAGCAGTGAGTGAATGGACGAGCTGCAGGCATCGGTGCCTGCCGAGCGGTTTCCGCTGGTCTGTCCTCAGGCGTCCACGGCCTGGGCAACAGGCACTGCGATCGTTGGTGTCGTTACACACACCAGGAGACCGAGCCTCAGAGCGGGGACTGGCCGAAGTCACCCCTCAAAACGGAAAGCACGACACGGTCTCTAATTCAGTGTCTCCACGCCCAGGTCCTGGAGTGACATCATTCCTTCCTGCCTGCTCTCTGCCCCTCCGCTCTCCCCGCTAACTCCAGTGCTTGTCGCCCTGACCCCGGGCTCGGTGGCCGCTGTGCCCTTGGTCCAGCCGGCCGGCCCCAAGTGTTCAGCTTCCACGGTCTCATTAAAAGCTTTCTGCCCCTTCAGGCCAGTGGCACTCGGGCCTGCTAATTGAGCCCTCGGGGTCTGCGGTAGGAGTGAGCATGTGCTGGGGGGCCAGACCAACTGGAAGGGAAAGAGGGTAAGCCATTAGTGCTGAGGCGCCGGGCCCTGCCCACAGAGCCAGACGTGCCCCCTCTGTCCAGAGCCAAGAAGGACCTGCACCCCCGGCCTCTCTGCCTCAGAGCAGCACATTCAAGAACGGGGGTGTCGACAGTGTGAGCCCCGACACCCCATCTGGGGACGGTCACAGGCAGACTGCTGCATCCTGGACTCACATCAGCTCTGCCGCTCCTGGGCTCTGTGGCCTTGGGCAAGTGCCATTACACCCCGAGCCTCTCTGCCACATCTGGGAAGTGAGGCTGCTTGTAGTACCTGCTGCCTGGGGCCACCGTGAGGGCCAGATGCATCCCTGCTGAGAGGGCCGCAGCTGGGTCGAGGTA
Source organism: Madoqua kirkii (assembly GCA_006408675.1). Taxonomy (NCBI): domain Eukaryota; kingdom Metazoa; phylum Chordata; class Mammalia; order Artiodactyla; family Bovidae; genus Madoqua; species Madoqua kirkii. The sequence goes on along the minus strand of SJYC01124850.1, from coordinate 53,721 downwards.
GGGAGGGGGCACCGCCCCACATTCCCCTCCCCGGGTCTCAGACCTTGCCTCTCAATGGTCAGTTTAACTGTGGATATTTCCTGAGACTGCTGCATGCCAGGGGCTTCCCAGGTGGCACAAGTGGTAAAGAACCTGCCTGCCAGTACAGGAGACCTAAGAGGTGCGGATACGGTTCCTGGGTCCAGAAGATCCCCTGCAGGAGGAAATGGTGACCCACTCCTTTGTTCTTGCCTGGGAAATTCCGTGGACAGAGGAGCCTGGCGGGCTGCCGTCCATGAGGTTGCTAGAGTCGGACACGACTGAATGACTACACAACACCAAACACCACCACGTGCCAAGCCCCACCTCGGGCTCTTTGCACTGTAGGCGGCAGCCAAGCGAGAGTTTCGGTCACCTGCTCTGGGACCCGGGTGGTTTGCCTGTCGGGCAGCAGCAGGGTCTGGGATGGTGTATCCAGACCTGCCCATCTCCTAAACCGCAGACTCCCTGACTAGGGACTGAATGGCCTCCACTAGGAGGCAGAGCGTGTTCTCAGCAGCGGGCCCACTCTGGGCAAAGGACCCATAGCACCAGAGCCCCTGTGTGGGTTGAGTGAGCCAAGAGGTTGGGCACCCGGGTAGGTCACCACCTCCCTCCCACAACTGGGGCCAGATCTTCCAGCCCTGGGTTCAGAAGATTTCTCACCTGTTTATCAGCCAGGCTGTTTTACCAAACACCTTTGCCTCTGGACTGATAACAGCCTACAATCCTCTGATAGCAGTGTTTGCACAGTTCCTGATCGATTTAAGTAGCCACCCTGATTTCTGTGTCAACACACCGGAAGGAAGGGTACTGTGCCAGCCTACAGAAGCCACCTCTAGCCTGGCGCCCCTGGCAGGCCCCCAAAAGCCAAGGAGCCAGAAGCCTTGAAAAGGTGCCCAGTTAATAAATGTAGATAGATGATGCCACCCTGGGTGGCAAAGTCAAAATTGGCAGAAACTGGCAGGGAAGATGAGAGGTAAGAGGTCAGGGAAGTTCTGTCTGGAAAAGTGGCATTTGCACAGAGGCCTGAAGGCAGTGAGGGAGCTGGGCAAGCGGTTCTCTCTGGGGTGTTCCAGGCACAGCGAGCAGCAGAGGCAAAGCCCTTGAGTCCAGGGGAAGCCCCACGCCCTTGGAGAAGAGAAAGGAGGCCAGTGTGGCTGGAGAAAATTGACCAGAGGAAAAGTAGTTGGTGGCAGATCAGAGACCCGTGGGGACCAGCCACGCAGGGCTTTAAAGGCCGTGGTCTGAACTTGGAGTTTTATTCTGCCAGCTATGAGAAGACACTGGCGATCGTCCCCTTGGAGCCAATTCAGTTCAGTTGTTCAGTCGTATCTGACACTTTGCAGCCCCATGGACTGCAGCACACCAGGCCTCCCTGCCCATCACCAACTCCTAGAATTTACTCAAACTCACGTCCATTGAGTCAGTGGTGCCATCCAACCATCTCATCCTCTGTCGTCCCCTTCTCCCACCCTCAATCTTTCCCAGCATCAGGGTGTTTTCCTCGGAGTCAGTTCTTTGAATCAGGTGGCTAAAGTACTGGAGTTTCAGATTCAGCATCAGTCCTTCCAGTGAATATTCAGGACCGATCTCCTTCAGAATGGACTGATTGAATCTCCTTGCAGTCCAAAGGAATCTATAGTCTTCTAAGCTCTTGACTCCCTACTTTTAGAGTCCAGTCCCCTATAATGAAAAGGATATCTTTTTTGGATATTAGTTCTAGAAGGTCTGTAAGTCTTCATAGAATCATTTAACTTCAGCCTCTTTAGCATTACTGCTTGTGGCATAGACTTGGATTACAGTGATATTGAATGGTTTGTCTTAGAAACAAGCAGAGATCATTTTGTCATTTTTGAGACTGCATCTAGGTACTTCATCTTGGACCCTTTTGCTGACTACAATGGCTACTCCATTTCTTCTAAGTGATTCTTGCCCAGAGTAGTAAATATAATGGTCATCTGAGTTAAATTTGCCCATTCCAGTCCATTTTAGTTCACTGATCCCTAAAATGTTGATGTTCACTCTTGCTATCTCCTGTTTGACCACTTCCAATTTGCCTCTTCCTGCTTTATTGACTATGCCAAAGCCTTTGACTGTGTGGATCACAATAAACTTTGGCAAATTCTGAAAGAGATAGGAATACCAGACCACCTGACCTGCCTCTAGAGCAACGTATATGCAGGTCAGGAAGCAACAGTTAGAACTGGACATGGAACAACAGACTGGTTCCAAGTAGGGAAAAGGAGTACATCAAGGCTGTATATTGTCACCCTGCTTACTTAACTTATATGCGGAGTAGATCATGAGAAAAGCTGGGCTTGAAGAAGCAGGAGCTGGAATCAAGATTGCCGGGAGAAATATCAATACCTCAGATATGCAGATGACACTACCCTTATGGCAGAAAGTGAAGAGGAACTAAAAAGCCTCTTGATGAAAGTGAAAGTGAAGAGTAAAAAAGTTGGCTTCAAGCTCAACATTCAGAAAACGAAGATCATGGCATCTGGTCCTATCACTTCATGGGAAATAGATGAGAAAACAGTGGAAACAGTGTCAGACTTTATTATTTTGGGCTCCAAAATCACTACAGATGGTGATTGCAGCCATGAAATTAAAAGATGCTTGCTCCTTGGAAGGAAAGTTATGACCAACCTAGATAACATACTGAAATCAGAGACATTACTTTGCCGACTATGGTCTGCCTAGTCAAGGCTATGGTTTTTCCTGTGGTCATGTATAGATGTGAGTGTTGGACTGTGAAGAAAGCTGAGCACCGAAGAATTGATTCTTTTGAACTGTGGTGTTGAAGACTCTTGAGAGTCCCTTGGACTGCAAGGAGATCCAACCAGTTCATTCTAAAGGAGATCAGCCCTGGGTGTTCTTTGGAAGGAAGGATGCTATAGCTGAAAGTCCAGCACTTTGGCCACCTCATGCGAACAACTGACTCATTGGAAAAGACTCTGATGCTGGGAGGGGTTGGGGCAGGAGAAGAAGGGGACGACAGAAGATGAGATGGCTGGATGGCATCACTGACTTGATGGACATGAGTTCGGGTAAACTCCAGGAGTTGGTGATGGACAGGGAGGCCTGGCGTGCTGCAATTCATGGGGTTGCAAAGAGTTGTACACAACTGAGTGACTGAATTGAACTGAAGTGAATTTGCCTTGATTCATGGACCTAATATTTCAGGTTCCTATGCAATACTGCTTTTTCTCACTGAATGGTATTTCATCAAGACGCACTTTATCTTGTCTCTTCAATCAACCCACAAGATTTTATTTTATTATTTTAGTTTCTGTAAAGTTCTAGACTCTGATAATCCTTTGTTTCTTCACACCCTTACTATGTAAGGCCACATTTCATCCTGTTTTTTTCCTTTATTATATAATTTGGTCTTGAGTTTAAAATCCCGACTTTCTTCATTGGCTTTTAAATTTCTCTTTACTGACTCCCAAGTACCTTTTTAAAAAAAACACTTTTAACAAGTGCACAAACTGCTTCGATCAGTAGATTCTACCTTTTTCATTCTCAGAATAGTTTCTTTTCTGTGCTTTCTTGTCATTTCATCACACTTGTTGAGATTGTGGTAAAGGATGAATACCATATTCTGAGAAAAAATATTGAAGGCTACAAACTCCTTTTTCCCTTTTCTAGATTACATATCTGCTGATCCATGCCATTTTCTTTCAGAGATATTTTGATATTTATTTTCCTAGAGTGGACATAAGGATAAACAAAAGCGTGTTTGTGGAAATTTCTCTCATATTATTATCCTCATTCTTTATCTCTTACTTCCACTTCAAGTTCCATGCTTCCTTGGTCCCTCAGTATCACAGAGATGCCTTTCTAATGTGTTCTCAAGATATGTTGTTCAACCGTAGCACTTGAAAACAATGTAATCAGATTATTTGCCTTTCTTTTCAAATAGATACCTTCGTAGCAAGAACTATGTGTTACTCAAATATTTTACCCCTAGTTTAGCACCTGAATTCTGTAGTAAATACTAAGGGCTGGGATGGAAAATAAACTGCTCAGTAGAAGTACTGCCTTAAATAAAGGTTGAGGTTAAAGGAAAGAGTTGCTAAGGCAGAATAAATAAAATGAGTTGCTTTGAAGAATAGGAAGGCTAAAAGACAAGTTCTGTTAAGAATATCTGCCCAGTTCCTGGTTTTGTTTGTTTTGTTTTCTGTTATTTTTTTTTTAACCAGTGGATAAAGAAGAGTACCATGTTCTCCAAGGCTAACCCCAAAGGCACAACCAAGCTTCTCCAAAGTAATATTTCAACAGAGTGAAGGAGTAACCAGAGGCCTGCATTATTTGCTGTCATTTAAATATCTTCCTAACTAAAGAAAAAGTGGGTTATAACTCATCCACGAGCTCTGAAAGTCAATACATGTGAGCTTATATGTACTGAGAACTCACTTTGTGCTGGAGCTACAGATACAAAGACAACTGGGACATTGTCTCATAATAATTCTCTTTTCTCAACCAAATTAACTATTCTAATCATGGCAGCTGTCTCTATTAGCCATCCACAACACCACTCGAGGAGATTTATAATACTTTTTTGTGAAGAACTCCAAAGGACTTCTTTTCCTATAAGTATTCTATTCTTCTTTGCCCACTATGAATTTAAGCTTAAGTGTTTTTTTTTTTCTTGCAAATGATATACCCAAATAGGGCTCCAATAGCTAATGTTGAATTGGTAGTTTCTTGATACATATTTTTCACTTATTCATTTCAGTTCAGTTCAGTTGCTCAGTCATGTCCGACTCTTTGAGACCCCATGAACTACAGCACACAGGGCCTCCCTGATAATCACCAACTCCCAGAGTTTACACAAATTCATGTCCATTGAGTCGGTGATGCCATCCAACCATCTCATCCTCTGTCATCCCCTTCTCCTCCTGCCGCCAATCCCTCCCAGAATCAGGGTCTTTTCCAATGAGTCAGCTCTTCGCATCAGGTGGCCAAAGTATTGGAGTTTCAGCTTCAACATCAGTGTTTCCAATGAACACCCAGGACTTATTTCCTTTAGGATGGACTGGTTGAATCTCCTTGCAGTCCACGGGACTCTCAAGAGTCTTCTCTAACACCACAGTTCAAAAGCATCAATTCTTTGGTGCTCACGTTTCTTTATAGTCCAACTCCCACATCCATATATGACCACTGGAAAAACCATAGCCTTGACTAGATGAATCTTTGTTAGCAATGTAATGTCTCTGCTTTTTAAAATGTTATCTAGGTTGGTCATAACTTTCCTTCCAAGGAGCAAGCATCTTTTAATTTCATGGCTGCAATCACCATCTGCAGTGATTTTGGAGCCCAAAATAATAAAGTCAGCTACTGTTTCCACTATTTCCACAACTACTTGCCACTGAGTGATGGGACTGGATGCCATGATCTTTGTTTTCTGAATATTGAGCTTTAAGCCAACTTTTTCACCCTCCTCTTTCACTTTCATCAAGAGGCTCTTTAGTTCCTCTTCACTTTCTGCCATAAGGGTGGTATCTTCTGCATATCTGAGGTTATTGATATTTCTCCCAGCAATCTTGATTCCAGCTTGTGCTTCATCCAGTCCAATGTTTCTCATGACGTACTCTGCACATAAGTTAAATAAGCAGGGTGACAGTATACAGCCTTGGCATATTGCTTCTCCTATTTGGAACCAATCTGTTGTTCCATGTCCAGTTCTAACTGTTGCTTCCTGATCTGCATACAGATTTCTCAAGAGGCAGGTCAGGTTGTCTGGTATTTCCATCTCTTTCAGAATTTTCCACATTTTATTTTGCTCCATAAAAATATGTATTCTGCAATGAATATGTACCAAGATTATTTCTGCCTATTGGAAAACATACATGAATAAGATGGAAAACATTCCTATGTTTATAGAGCTTACATTTCCATAGGGGCAGACAATAAGCAAACATGAAATCAGTCAGCATTTATCTATCCTACAATAATTTTATGAAACAAGCAACCTTATCATCTATCAACTGAAGCACCAAACTTTTTTTTTTCATTAGCAGCTCTGTGGATCTGCTGGAAGATGCTTGATCTTAGCATGGTTCAGCTTATGCTTAGTTGCTCAGTCGTGTCCATCTCTTTGCAACCCCATAGACTATAGCTTTTGATGCTTTTGGACTGTGGTGTTAGAGAAGATGCCTGAGTGTCCCTTAGACTGCAAGAAGATCCAACCAGTCAATTCCAAAGGAAATCAGTTCTAAATATTGATTTGGAACGATTGATGCTGAAGCTGAAACTCCAATACCTTGGCCAGCTGAGAAGAACTGACTCATTGGGAAAGGCCCTGATGCTGGGAAAGATTGAAGGCAGGGGGAGAAGGGGATGACAGATAATGAGATGGTCGGATGGTATCACTAACTCTATGGAGATGAGTTTGAGCAAGCTCCAGGAATTGGTGATGGATAGGGAAGCCTGGTGTGCTGTAGTCCATGGGGTTGCAAGGGGTCGGACATGACTGAGCAACTGAAATGAACTGGAGTCTGCGGGGCTCCTCTGTCCATGGAATTTTCCAGACAAGAATACTGGAGTGGGTTTCCATTCCCTTCTCCAGGGGATCTTCCCAACCAAGAGATCAAACTCGTGTTCTTGCATCTCCTGCATTGGCAGGTGGATTCTTTACCTCCAGCGCCACCTGAGAAGCCCACGGTTCAGTTTATCTTGACTCAAACTGTCAGCTGGGATCAGAACTTTCCTCCTTGTCTGTTTGGTTTCTTCCTGACCAGCAGCTACCTGGAGCATGTTCTCCTTATGGTGAATGACAGGAGTGCAAGAGAAGAAGCCAGAGCATGGCAGCAAGTATAAAACCCTGCTTTAGTCACTTTCAGTAATATTTCATTGTTGTTCAGTTGCTGAGTTGTCTCCAACTCTTTGCGACCACATGGACTGCAGCATGCCAGGCTTCCCTGCCCTTCTCTATCTCCAGGAGTTTGCTCAAACCCATATCCATTGAGTTGGTAATGCCATGCAGCTATCTCATTCTCTGTTGCCCCCTTCTCCTCCCACCCTCAATTTTCCCCAGCATCAGGGTCTTTTCGAATGAATTGTCTCTTCACACCAGGTAGCCAAAATAGTGGAGCTTCAGCTTCAACATCATTCCTTCCAATGAATATTCAGGGTTGATTTCCTTCAAGACTGATTGGTTTAATCTCTTTGCTGTCCAAGGGACTCTCAGGCATTAACCAACACAGTTCACATGTCAAGCCTAACATGAATGGATCAGTGAAGTATTTTTCATTCATAGTGGACTGAACTGCAAGCTTTATGGGAAGATGTGTAAATGTATAATTTTATATATTTTTAATGATTTATAATTAATTTTATTGAAAATAACAATTTATCTACCCTCTTGGTCAGGATCTTTCTGCATACTTTTTGCCATCCCAAGAAAAATAATCTCTCTCAGTTTTGGCATCAGGTTCAAAGTCCAGGATCTCATGATTTATATCAGGTATAGGCGGGATGCTCTGGATCTGAATATCTCTGAGCTGAATCATATGTAATCTGCCTCCCACACATTTAACATACAATGTTGGAATAAGGACAGGATAAATAAATTAAGATAGTTGCATTCAACGAGGAAAAAACTGAAGGAAAGGAAACATAGAAATCACTGGTCTATAGCAAGAACCTGAAATTCTGCCAGGTTTCCCTACAAAGAGACTAGCATACACTTTGGCTAGTCCCTGCTTCCCCACCTTGGAGTTTATGAACTGTACAGTGTATCAATATACTGTATATACGTATAGATACAGTATATAGATATACTGTAATACAGAGTCTTCATTCTGCTCTATGAATGCCTTCTTTGGCTTTTCTGATAAGTACTAGGAATATGTCCTTTTTGGTAGCTGAGTTGATTTTTCAACCTGTTTCCCACCTGTAATACCCAAACTACAGGTACACTTAGTACTTACTTTTTGTTTGTTTGTTTTGTCTCCTAGGTTATTGCAATAAATCAAATATTTTATTACTACATAATATGGGTAGTCATTTCTCCAGCCTCTTATTACAGGTTTTTTATAATTTTCTTTCTCTTACCACATAATCCCAAACCAAATGACACATATTTTACAGGTTTTTGAGAGCAGATGCCCATTTCTGGTATAATTTTTCTGTTAACTAGCAATTGGCACATTAGTGATGAATGACAAGCCCCATAACATGACCCAAATCTCAGAGGCTCAAATAACAAGTGTTTATTTTCTTGATAATGATTGAAACAGTACTAATGAAGGTCATCGGGAGACTTGGTTCTAGGCCTCTGATTAGGTTTAGTTTTGTTCTAGGAGTTTTTCATTCTTCTTCAAAAAGTGATTATTTATGACATATATTTCTTCTAGGGACTGGCAGGAGCACCAGAATGCAAGCAAGATACACAGGGTATGTAAGGCTTTGTTTTCAACATTGGTTAACTAAATGCCTGCCAACATTTAGCCAACCAGAGCAAGTCACATGGCTAAGCACATGGCTAAGCATTAACACCATGGGGTGAGGGTCACTCTCTACCCACAGTTACATGTCACCTGAGATGTATATTAGACCAGGGAGGGAATCAAGAATTGAGAACTGTTCAGCTAGCACACATGCAAAAAACATCAACTTGTACTTGTTGTTTAGTCATGTCCAACTCTTTACCATGCCATGGACTCCTGGCTTCCCCATCCTACACTATCTCTTGGAGTTTGCTCAAACACATATTCATTGAATTGGTGATGCCATCCAACCATCTCATCCTCTGTTGTCCCATTCTCCTCCTGGCTTCATCTTGCCCAGCATCAGGGTCTTTTTCAATGAGTTGGCTCTTCACATCAGGTAGCCAAAGATTTCGAGCTTCAGCTTCAGCATCAGTCCTTCCAAAGAATATTCAGGGTTGATTTCCTTTAAGATTGACTGCTTTAATCTCCTTGAGGTCCAAGAGACTCTTAAGGACAACTTGTATAACTGCTGTGAAGACACTAAAGCAGAGTTTTACTTAGAGGATGCCTAAAAAGCTATTAAGAGTAGTTACTTGGAGATGACATTTATAACAAGGCTGAATGCCTTTCAGGCAAAGGAAGCAGACAGTTCAAAGACCCAGAAACAGAGATAAACTCAGGGTGATGGAGGAACTAAAATAAAACCATAGGTGGGTGGTAGAAGATGAAATTGATCCCATAGGCAGAGATTATTTAGACCTCTGTTATTATCACTGTTGGGCTTCCCAGATGCACCAATGGTAAAGAATCCATCTGCTAGTATAGGAGATGCAAGAGACATGGGTTCAGTCCCTGAGTGGGTGGGGAAGATCCCCTGGAGTAGAAAATAGGATCCCACTCCAGTATTCTGGCCTGGACAATTCCATGGACAGAGGAACCTAGTGGGGCTACAGTTCATGGGGCCACAGAGTTGGACATGACTGAGTGACAGAACACATTATTGGTGTTAGAGGCATTACCATATAACTGGACACTTTCAGAGGATCGTCTACCGAGTGTTGAAAAAGTGTGTGTGTGTGTGTGTGTGTGTGTGTGTGTGTGTGTGTTCTACTGTTTGTCATGATAACCCATGAGTAGAGTAGCTGAAGTCAACCAGTCTGGAAAGTTTTATTCAGATTGAGTTGTATAATCCATTTTAAATAATTTACTTCTTCACTCATTCTTATTGGAGTATTGGCCTCCTAAGCTGTTTCAAAAGGAACACCTGAAAATGTAAGAACTCTTGACATACCAGAAAAAATACCCAAGAGGTAAAATGGTGGCCTCTGGAAATAGTTGCCTTCTTAACAGTTCCAGGTATTTCTTTTGCCCTGGGCTTCTGAGAACTAACTGCAGATATAAAGGAGTTGGTGCCTTCTTTTCCCCATTAGTCTCACTCTTGGGAAAAACCTCTTATTCTTTGGTTCCTTAGAGGGTTTTCTAGATCTGAAACAGCAACATCCCTGATTGTTGACTATCTTTTCCTGGGAAGTCCTTGTGCTGGTCCTTTTGAAAAGGATGTAACCCTGGGTGTAAACCTCAAAAGTTCATGATTCATTAGGGTGTCAACAAGTTCAAGTGGGGCACGCTCATGACCACAAACAGTGCACTCACATATAAAGTCACTCACAAATATCTCAAAATGAATCAGAAACACAGAGATGCTGGTCACTGAAATGCCCTAAATCAACGTCCCCAACCTTTTTGGCACCAGGGACTAGTTTTGTGGAAGATGATTTTTCCATGGACCAGAGAGGGGAGATGGTTTCAGGATGATTCAAGCCTATTGCATTTATTGTGTACTTAATTTCTATTATTATTACAGCAGCTATACCTCAGATCATCAGGCATTAGATTCCAGATGTTAGGGACCCCTCCCCTAAATCATGAGGTCTTGAACACTTTCTAGAAATGACCATTGATCTTGGTCCATTGTGAAAAACTTGATTAAATGTTGGCTTTTAATAAGCCATATTTTCTTCTGCCCTCATCTTCGTATAGACTTCAGGAAAAGAGGGGCTTCCCTGGGGGCTCAAATGGTAAAGAATCCACCTGCAGTGTGGGAGACCTGGGTTCGATCCCTGTGTTGGGAAGATCCTCTGAAGGAGGGCATGGCAACCCCCTCCAGTATTCTTGCTTGGAGAGTCCTTATGGATAGAGGAGCGTGGCAGGCTACAGTCCATGCGGCCGCAAAGAGTCAGACACGACTGAGCAACTGACCACAGCCCATCACAGTAAAAGAGAGCTATTCTCTTTTCAAATACATGAAACAAGGAAACCAAAGCCAGCCACACAGAGGAGCGGGCCCTCTCCCTGGCTCACAATAACACCTCTACAGGTGTGCCCTTGACTTCTATTAAGAATGACCAGAGAAATCCACAGCTGTAAATTTACACTGCAGCATCTTTTAGCAAGAAAGGGACTGTGTCTAGTTGAATCAGAGTATGCTGGCTGGTGGAGCTCAGATGCAATCATGTGGTTTTTTCGGGGGAAATAAATGTGACAGTGTTTATCTCACACACGTGTGTTTGTCAGAAGACCTCAAAGCAGTGGGCAGAGATCTGTGAAGCATGGCCACATGCCCCACTGGCTGCACCTCTTCTTTACAGATGGGGCCCAGAGGAGGTCATCAGCGCTGAAGCAGTTGAAGCTCTGTTCAGCTCCTGTGCCACAAGGAAGGACAAGAATCCTGCCAGGAGGAAGACTTGGGTCCTATTCCTAACCATCTCCGCTGAACTCCAGTCACTAGCACCGCCCTGAGAAGAACGCAAGCTGAAGAAAGCGTCTGGCCTGGGTGAGTGGCCGGTTAAAACCCTATAGGATGGTTCAATCAAAGGCACTGCCTCACTCTGTCCTGCGCCGCTATTGTACCTTGAACACATGCTGCTAGGGGACAAAGAGGACACGCATTTATTTTCAAGCATAGGACTTTGGAACCACTTGGGAAGAATATTCTTGATTGAGAACCAAAACATTCCATGATGCTTAACAAACCTGCAAATTGAAAAATCAGCATCGGCCTGTGCAGCCGGGAGAAAGGAAAAGGACCTATACACTGAAAAAAAAAAAATTTTTATTTTTCAAAATACCCCTTAAATGATATTTGTGTGCATTTGCAAAATTACCCCTTTCTGAATCGAAGTCTCAAGCTGTTTGCGTCTGAGAACATATGTTGTGCCGGTAGACAGCCTCCCAGCCTGCCGACGCCCCTGACATCCCCCGCCGCATCGCATAATGGCCAGTCCCGCGAAGAAGGCGCCGCCGCTCAGTCAATGCCCCTATAATAATATTTTAAAATAAATGATATGCATCATTAAATCACCGAGGATGACTAACTCAATTTTAGAAAACCCACAACTCCAGCAATCATAGTTACAGCTCTGATTTGAATATTTCCACTTTCACCTGAGCAGCCAGTGGGAGCCAGTCAAGCAGATTCACATCCGGGCTGTAGTCTCTGAGGAGCAGAAAGGAACCCGTGATTATGTAGTTACAGTAACATAGGCTTGATGCCTCCCGGTCCGCCTGGGCATTTTTAGACTTCTCCTTCCTCCCTTCTTGCCTTCTTATTTACATATCACAGGCATCCTCTTTGTAAAGTTATTTTTAATAATTTATTAGATTGATCTTTTTAAAATTCTACCCTGGCTAAATGTCATAAGGAGAAGGGGTGGGGGAGAAAAAAATAGTCTTCTAAACTTATTTAAAGGTTTCTTCTGGAGTAGGCCAGTTACCTCTTCACTGCTGATATTCTAAAAATACCTCCATGTCCGTACTATTATCCATTCTTCACGTCCAATTGCTCTGTTATGGTAATAGTCAGAAGCACACCATGCAGTAATTACTTACAGCTGACTGAAGAAAAGAATATTCAACTCCCCCACTGTTCCAGGAGAAGGTCTTTATGCTCTATTAACTCATTCCTGTTTATTAATACTCTACTGGTGATTCAGACTGCTGCCTCTTAGGTTTGTAATAGGAGGACTATTAAACAGCAATTACTGACCATATGGGTTGGCGAATATTTGTTGTTTTTTTTTTGGTGGTGGGCTCTTCTTCCCCCACCTCCTTCCCACTTTTTTTTTTTTAAGAAGCCATATTACAACACAGTAAAAGTAACATCACATCTGCATGAGATTAACAAGTCTGGCTGTATTTCTGCCTTAGAAAATGTGAGTTTATTCCCATATTATCATGGCTGATTTAGAAAGAAGAGATCATGGGAGACATAGGGAAATGTGAGAGTTTGTTCACATGTGGGAAGACCCCTATTCTGGAAGAGATCCTGGCACTTGTCTTCTCTAAGTCACCTGGCAGGCTGCTTCTTACTGCCTTTGAGAGAGCACTCACCCACCCTCAAGCATCCTCCACTTTGAAAAAATAAGCTTATTTTCTGAGGAACCCAAAGCTAATACCTTTTCCCTTTGTATGTTCCCCCAAGCATTTGGAAGTGGTCACTTTAAAATTTAACATTTAGCCGATTCATCTCCCAAAACCAGATATGTGAACCCTGGGAGTTGGTGAAAGGCTTCTCCTGGGAGAGGGATAGCGTGAGTAATGGGTTCAAGTGAGGCAGGCAGGTGGTAAACGATGATTATGGTGATAATAACATGAGCCTCTCTCCCAGGTAGTGAGCTCTAAACACATGGTAAGCATGAAACACATAGAAATGGAGATGTGTCTTTGAGATAGATAGGAGATCAGGAGCCAGTTTCCACTGGAAGATGCTGGGTTGTGATCCAGAGCATGTAAGTCATTGATCCGGAGCCTCCACCAAGGCGGAGGCTGGGTGTCGGGCACCCTGACATAGTGGCTCTCCCTCCAGAGCAGCTGGTCCTCTCTGCCACTGGGACTTGTCTTCTACCTTCTCTGCTTTCCCATAAAGGGTGTTCCTCTGGGTCTATATCCTTTTAGCCCTTAAACAAATAGGACAAACCTCTGAGAACTCCAGCTGGCTCCTGTCTCACCCTTTCCAAATTATTAATACTAAGTAGATCTGGCATTTACCTATGGTAGGGGTTTGCAGCTAATCTGACACTATTCCTTTGTTACCTGCTGGTATGTGGAAGTCTCTTTTCTCAGACACACTAAATCCTTGAAGACAAGGAAAGCATCTTTTAAACTTTTTTCTCCCTGCACCTGGTTTGGAAACGGACACTCAATTGATGTTAACTAGGGACTGGAAGAATTTATGTAAGGGAAAAAGGACATCAGACCCTAAGTTCTCTTTCTATGGGGACATGTATAAGCTATAGCTTCTGGGATAAGTTTAGAAAGAAAAAACGGTAACAAAAATAAACAACAAAGTGTCAAATCTCTGCCTCAAAGAGTAACAGTACAAAGTTAATGGACAGAATATAATTGAATTGAATTATACTTGTTAAGACCCAAGATGTTTTTCACAGTATGTCTAAGCAATAGAGAAAAGGGATTTATTTCCTTTACAACCTTTGGATGAATTAGAATCCTCAGTAATGTGTGGCCTAGAGAGCCCTCAAGGGGAAGAGGGCTTCTCTCACTTCCTGTGGTGAGATAATACAACTTCAATAATATAGACTGTCCCCCGACAGGCTCAGACCTACCTGGTGTGATTGGAAAGGCTCTGTGAGGCCCAACCTACGTCTGGATGCCTCATAGATTGGAGAAAATGCAATGCAATTTTGTATTTAGTACTATTGTTTTTAAAGTAGGACTGTTTTTTGATTAGGCATATGCAGGATACTATGCAAAGTATATCATGAGAAATGCTGGGCTGGAAGAAACACAAGCTGGAATCAAGATTGCCCAGAGAAACATCAATAACCTCAGATATGCAGATGACACTACCCTTATGGCAGAAAGTGAAGAGGAACTAAAAAGCCTCTTGATGAAAGTGAAAGTGAAGAGCAAAAAAGTTGGCTTAAAGCTCAACATTCAGAAAACAAAGATCATGGCATCTGGTACCATCACTTCATGGCAGATAGATGGGGAAACAGTGGAAACAGTGTCAGACTTTATTTTGGGGGACTCCAAAATCACTGCAGATGGTGACTGCAGCCATGAAATTAAAAGACGCTTACTCCTTGGAAGGAAAGTTATGACCAACCTAGATAGCATATTCAAAAGCAGAGACATTACTTTGCCAACAAAGGTCCATCTAGTCAAGGCTATGGTTTTTCCTGTGGTCATGTATGGATGTGAGAGTTGCACTGTGAAGAAGGCTGAGTGCCAAAGAATTGATGCTTTTGAACTGTGGTGTTGGAGAAGACTCTTGAGAGTCCCTTGGACTGCAAGGAGATCCAACCAGTCCATTCTGGAGGAGATCAGCCCTGGGATTTCTTTGGAAGGAATGATGCTAAAGCTGAAACTCCAGTACTTTGGCCACCTCATGCGAAGAGTTGACTCATTGGAAAAGACTCTGATGCTGGGAGGGATTGGGGACAGGAGGAGAAGGGGACAACAGAGGATGAGATGGCTGGATGGCATCACCGACTTGCTGGACGTGAGTCTGAGTGAACTCCGGGAGTTGATGAGTTGGAGGCCTGGCATGCTGCAATTCATGGGGTCACAAAGAGTTGGACATGACTGAGCAACTGAACTGAACTGATTGAAGGTAGATGAAAATACAACAACTCTGATTGAAGTCAGGTTGGGAGATGTGGATGCCTAATCTGATAATTCAGCTGATAAAGCCATAGAGGTCCCTCTGAGAGATCCCACTGTTCCTCGGAACACTATCTGAAAAGCACTTTTCTATTCCAACCCCCTTTTGATAACAAGTGTATAGACTGAATACATAATCTCAAATCCACATGGTTAGCTGACAGCAGACTTAGCTATGGAATCCAATCTTTCAGTTCCTTAGCCAAGATTTTGTTTTGCTTTTTCAATATCATCTACCTGTGTAAGTCCTTGCCACAGCAGGCCATTGATAATAGGTACCTATGTGACTTTGGAAGACTTGGCCATCATGCCTCTTTTTAACACAAAACTGAGACAAGTTTAAAGTCTGATCAAGGACTTGAAAAAGGAAGGATGGCCACTTGAGGATCTTAAATGACCATGTAGATGTGAGGTGGAAATAGTTGATTTCAACTTGGCCATTCCTGCACCTCCATGGTTGAAGTCTTGGCAGTGGCTTCAGCTCAGCTTGGCTGTCCCATGTGTGCCTGATTCTGGACCATGTGTTTACGTTAATTTCAATCCTGCCCATGTGGAGAGGAGCTGCCACAGGGACTTGCTCAGGGTGCTGGAAATTATGCTGCTCCTACTCACAACATGGTGTAGATTATGATATGTTCTTTTATAGCATTTAAAAAATTGGAGGGTGTCTATATTGCAAATTGTCCTTTCATTCTTTCACTAACAGAGGCAGCAGGATGGAGAAGAGAATATGGTATGGGCACTCAAGGGATCCGTATTCTCGACCAGATATTTCCAACAATTAGCTGTGTGTTTGGGGGACATATTATTTATCCTCTCTGCACCCCCATGCTCTCATCCATGAAATAATGCCCTCTGGCTCAGATTTATTTCTGAAATGCATTTTTATTTACTGGGCCGTTAAAAATTATCTAATGCTCTCTATCTGATAACTCTGAGATAAATTATATTAAAAACAAAACAAATGATTATAAGCAGTCAGTTTTATGAATAAAATGCTTCTATATGCCAAGAGTTTTAAATTAGGCTCCATGACAAAAACATTTACGTCTGATATCAGTGAAAACTTGAGATAAGTCAGTAAGGATGGTATTAAGCCTTGTAAATATCATCCAACTGTGACTTGAAACTGTGGAACTGTCCCCATGAGTGAGAACATCTGGGCAGTATGCTGGCTTAATTTCAGGCATTCCTTTATTCAATACATACTTGCTTTGTTCCTTCCATATCTCATTACTCAATTAATAAACATATATTCAGCTAATACCATTGATTCATTCAATAATGGGCATTCAGTGCATCTTAAAAGTAGAACCTGCTACATGTATAACAAAGTTTTCATTGTTAGTAATAATAGTATCAATAGAAAGATACATCCCTGATGTTGAAGATCTACTATTATTCAGGAGCAAGAATGTATATGATAAAGAAATGGGTGACTTCATATGAAAGTACATGGATAGGGTCCAAGAGAAGGATACAGGCTATAAGGGACGGAAGTGAGGGGGTGTGGTTAGTTGTGCTAGAGTGAACAGAAAGTGTTGAGGAATGTCTTCCATTGTTCCTTGACACATAATATTAGCACAGGTGAAGAGGAGGAGAAGCCACTTTAGGTAGAACAGTCTGTGCAAAAGCATCGAATTAGATAAGATTAAGAGGTATATGAATTTTCTAAAGATCCAGATCCATCTAGACAGCAGAGTTTCTATGAGATTAGGGCCAGGGATGGTATAGCATCTTCCATTCTGGAAAAGTACTGACAGTTAGGAGATGAGGTTTCCCTGATGGTTGAGTGACTAAGACTCCACCCTCCAAATGCAGGGGCCTCAGACATTATCTGTGGTCAGGAAACTAGTTCTGCAGGCTGCACCTACGAGTTTACATGCTGCAACTAAAGTTCTCATATGCTGCAGCCAAAATGGAGGATCCCATTGCCACAACTAAGACTGTGCACAGCCAAATAAATAAGTAAATATTTTAAAAAAAAGTCAGGGGAAGAATCTTAGCTTTTATCTCACAGGCACAGAGGTCCTTTTATTTATAAGCTATTTTTCTCTGTGGTAATGTTTTTATTAGTAAAATCACAGTGGAGTCTAAGAGAAAAGGAATTTTTAAAAAGACTGCACAAAAGCCACTTTGGGAGCAGGTGAGAATGAGAGGCAATAAAACATCAGGAAACGTGATGGAGACGTGGCAGCAATGGAGTTTGGAAGACAGAGAGAAGACAGCCTCCATTTCGGGGTTCAGTTTCTCTTGCTCTGGATACTGTGGTCTGGAAAGCTGTGTGGGGTTCCCAGGAGATGCCTAGAGGGGGATGCTGGAGAAAGAGAGTGGAATAAAAGGAAGAGACCCAGAGAAGATAAAATGACAGAAAATCAGACAAGAGTGAAGCATGAGAGGAACAAAGAGCAGGTGGTCAATGAAGTAGAAGACAAAGGTAATTAATCAAAATCATGATGTGGTAGGTTTGGAGTTCAACTCACAAATTCAGGTGTGTAAGAATATGTGACCATCTTATGCAAATTATTCTCTTTTCATTTCATGCTAGCAATCTGCAGGAGGCAGAAATGTAATCTCTGTCACTGCAGCTTCCTCCCATCAAATCCCTAAGATTGTCCCTCATTTCTGGGGCCTTCAATAGTACCGAGGTGATGGAGGTGGTGGGGGTGCAGGGCAGGGCATCTGCCCTTAGTTGGACATCCATCCACTGGGCCTGTGTTAATCCTGCCATAGTCACCAATCCATGCAGATCCACTGAGGCACAGGCATTCAGGGCCTCCCAGGACCTGTTCTGGGTCCCTCTCTTTCCATGGAAAATCATAGTGCTTGTGTGACACTGGTGATGAGGAAGTTCAGTAGATTTGCTGTCTCCCTGGACAGGTCTTCTCTGCTCTGAGAAAGTTATGTCAGGATTTTTGTCCCCCTGCCCTTCCTGTACCCCAGAGACCCAATCCAGAGTAGGACCAACTTGTTACTCGGTTTTCTTCTTTTATGCTCCAACTTTCCTTCTTCCCCCAAATGCAAGGAATTGAAGACTGCCCTCTTATCACATCTTCCCCTCTTACCTTCCCATCTGTGATGAGGCTGAATCATTTTATAGATAGAAAAAGTGATGCAGAGAGGTTATGACAGGTACTCAAGGTCACACTGCTTGTCAATGGCACAGTGGATAAAAATTAAAATATAATAGCTTGAGGAGTTCCGTGACAGGCCAGTGGTTAAGATTTGGGCTTTCACTTCATGAACCTAGGTTCGATCCCTGGTCAGGGAACTAAGATCCCACAAGCTGCACGGTGACTATCTTTTGTCCCTTCTTTCTTTTCTTCCTTCCTTCCTCCTGTTCTCTCCTCCCTCCCTTCCTTCTTTCTCTTCCTCTCTCTTCTCCTCTCTCTCTTTCTTTCTTCTTTCCTCCCTTACTCCAAAAGGACTTCTTATGTGCCAGGCAGTATACAAGTACTAGGTGTACCATACTTAACAAATTATACTTAAATAAACACATTAAAGGAATGAAACCTATTGCTTTCATGAATTGCCAGTTCAGTTGGGAAGGTGGACATCAAAGATCACATATAGAGACTCATAGTTAAATAGTGGTCAGTAAAATGGGCTCTCTGAGAAAGTAGTAAGAAGGACCTAATTTAGATTAGGCAATCCAGGAAGATCTTTCTGAGGAAGAGATATCTGAGCTGAGAACTTACATAGGGCTGAGAGTGTTTGTTTCAGGTATAGGGAATGGCTTATGCAAAGACTTGGCATGTTCAACGAGTTCAAAAACACACCTGTGAGTGAACTATCTGAAAGGGGGGAAATGAAACATAACATGGCTGGAGAATGAGAAAGGACCAAAGTCTACAGGGATTTATTGCAAAGTTAAGAAATTTGGATTTTATTAAGTTTAATTGAAAACAAAATTTAAGCAGTGAGTGACATAATCTGATTAACACTTGAAAAATATTATTCTGGCTGCTTGTGAAAATGGATTGAAGTGAGGAAGGATGGAAAAGAAGAGACCAATTGGGAGCTGGGGACTCTTTAAGTACTCTTGGGGAGAATGATGTAGGTTTGGAACAGGAGCTGAAAAGTGGGGTGGAAAGAAGTGGAAGAATCAAGTCATACTTTGGAACAGTTGGCAGATTACTGGATTTGAGATATTAGCAGGGACATTGTTCCCAAATTTCAGACAAGAATCATTCATTATTCTCTTTCCTCTAGAAACACTATTGAATCCCATTAAGATACAACTTCAGTTGTTATAGTAGAAAACTATGTGAAATGACATTTCCTAGAATAGCAGATGTCAGTACTTTAAGAATATATGGCTTTAAGATGACTATATATTTTTAAGGCATATAAATTAGATAAGTGGATAAATCAGAAATCTGGTATAAGAAGTGTGTTTACAACCCCTAAGCCTATCCTTGGATACCAATTAATAATACATTTTTACTGAACAGTTCCCAAAATTGATATTAATATTGATCATCAGACACTTGTAAATTTTCAACCATGTTTGTCTCTTGCCTGTATCTGATCACAGTGATAAATAAGGTGGATTTCTTCCCACGCAATAGAAATAAATAGGGCCCTAGTAACTGATGACATCCGCTATAGGTCAAATGACAATTCAGAACTAGAGAAATGACTGGATTCTTCATCTTTGTAACCATCACTGAGATCTAGGCAGAGAGAAGACCTGCCTAACAACCCTTTTCATGTGTTGATTCATTCCAGTCTAGGTTGTTTTCACTGAGAATTTAGAAAGGCAATCTGTAACCAGGGCCATGGGCCTTGGTGAGAATTTCTCAAAGGCAATAAGAGCCTCGATGGGAGCCTGTAGAGCAGGATGAACGTAGCTCTCGGTCCAGTACGTGCTGTCAGTCTGACATCCACACTCTTATTAGGTCTCCCAGTTTCAGGCACTTTGACACCTTAACAGAAGTTAGTTTAATCACTTCGGTAAATGACTTCATATAGGTTGTTGTTAGGCCTTCCCAGGTGTGCTAGTGGGAAAAACAACCCTGTCTGCCAGTGCAGGAGATGCAGCAGATGTGGGTTCAATCCCTGGATCAGGAGGATCTCCTGGAGGAGGTCATGGTAACCCACTCCAGTATTCTTGCCTGGAGCATACCAGGGATAGAGGACTCTGGTGGTCTATAGTCCATAGGGTCATAAAATGTTAAACATGACTGAAGTGACTTAGCATGTTATTGTAAGTAGATCTACCCAACAAAACAAAGCTGAACAGAAACAAGGTTTGAGCAGGTGTTCTTGCTCTGGAGAAAATCTCTTAGAGTGATATCACTCCACCACTTTGTTTCTCTAATAATAATGTATTATTATACTTACTGGCAGAGAAGGCAATGGCACCTCACTTCAGTACTCTTGCCAGGAAAATCCCATGGTTGGGGGACCCTGGTGGGCTATAGTCCATGGGGTCGCTAAGAGCTGAACACGACTGAGGGACTTCACTTTCACTTTTCACTTTCATGCATTGAAGAAGGAAATGGCAGTCCACTCCAGGGTTCTTGCCTGGAGAATCCCAGGGACACGGGAGCCTGGTGGGCTGTTGTCTATAGGGTCGCACAGAGTCGGACATGACTGAAGCGACTTAGCAGCAGCAGCATATTATTAGAGGCATTGCTTTTTTTGAGGCATTGTTTTCCTTCTGTGTCATCTTTTATAACTTTCACATCTAATATTTTCCCCCTTTGAGAAATGCCATAGCAGAAGCAATTCGTGTTTGCAGAGAATGAGCCACAAAATATGAATCCTATTTTGAAGAAAGCTCTTTGCTGTGTTTATTCAGAAATCAGCATAACACTTAGCAAGACATTCTTGACATAAATTGCTTATTTGATTTTCTCAAGTCCAAAATGTTGCATTTTAGAGCTTATAGAAGATTAAAATGAAAACAAAAAATGTAATTAACAAATTTTTAAAAAATAATTAAAGCATTAAAATTTTTCAATTGAAAATTCTGAAAGGAAGAATAACTGTGTTAAATGCTGCTATGAACTTTAATAACAGATCAGATACAGAAGTTCATGGATCACATTTTCTTCCCCCGTGGAAAGCATTGATTCAAGGGAACACTTTCCCCTCATCCTACCAATGGGAGGAAAAAGGGTTCTATTTTCTAGGTATTTCATTTAGTATTGGAGGGGAAAAAATGATTCTGTTTTCTAGGTATCTTATTTAGTAAAATTGAGCAAAGCTGGATTTAAAGCCTTTAATGAAGACACTAGAACATGTTAAGTAACCAACTAGTATTCTGCTGAAAACCTGACAACTCTTCACTGGCCTCGCAGAGCCTATAATTGAGCTATGGGTCTCGTCCAACGTGCTTTTGATTTGGGTAATTCCAAGCCTACCCCATCTTCTTGGAATTTCAAGCAACAGTATCGCTGTTCAGGCAACCAACTGACACCTGGAGGAAGTGACTATTCGATCGGCTGTTGGGAGCGCACAGGAGAAGGATGTTAAAACTGAGCAGTCACCGCAGAATGAGGACATATGGTGCTCCTGCAGACTGGGCCCCACCCCACAGCCTCCCTTCTCTGAGAAGACGCTTCTCAGAAGCTTCTTTTCACTCCTTAAAGGCTGGATCAAGTCAGCTTGGATGTGACATAAGAAAATACTATAGATGCAGCCGGAGAAATAATGTTCTTTTCCTACAATGATTATTGCAAACACCTCATGTCAAAATAAGTGAACTCATCTTCGGAGTTAATAAGCACTGATGGTAGAAGAGGAAGGAAGGGGGGACTCCGAAATGCTGTGCTTCACACGCCTTCATCTTCTGAAGCCTGGTATGAGTGGGGTGGGCTGGCTCTATTTGAAAAGAAGCAAGCCAAAATGAGAGGTAGATAATTAAAAAAAAACTTTACCAGGAAGTTTCCTCTATTGCTGATAGTTAATGTCATTGTTAGTGTCTAGTGTTGCCTCTGGAGAAAGTAATGGCATCCCACTCCAGTACTCTTGCCTGGAAAATCCCATGGATGGAGGAGCCTGGTAGGCTGCAGTCCATGGGGTCACGAAGAGTCAGACGCGACTGAGCGACTTCACTGTCACTTTTCAGTTCATGCATTGGAGAAGGAAATGGCAACCCACTCCAGTGTTCTTGCCTGGAGAATCCCAGGGATGGTAGAGCCTGGTGGTCTGCCATCTATGGGGTCGCACAGAGTTAGACATGACTGAAGCGACTTAGCAGCAGCAGCAGCAGTGTTGCCTCTAGAAACATCCAATGTGCAAATTGTCATGGACATAGTCCCTTCAGAATTAGCCATTTTAAAGGAAATTTGAAAGGTAGTGAGGATTTGGGGGGTGGGGAGAATACATACACTTAAATGGATAATTTGTCATTACCTGCAGCCCCTATTGGCATTGATAATGTTCCACCGTGGTTTAGCATTTAGAGAATAGGCTATATAAAAATGGAGAAAAGCAGTGTTGCCTCTAGAAACATCCAATGTGCAAATTGTCATGGACATAGTCCCTTCAGAATTAGCCATTTTAAAGGAAATTTGAAAGGTAGTGAGGATTTGGGGGGTGGGGAGAATACATACACTTAAATGGATAATTTGTCATTACCTGCAGCCCCTATTGGCATTGATAATGTTCCACCGTGGTTTAGCATTTAGAGAATAGGCTATATAAAAATGGAGAAGGAAAACAAGGCAGTGAGTGTATCACATCCAAAGCCGTGTGATCACTGCTGCTTCTACTCAAACATTACTGTCTTTTGCATGTGTCGGGCAATGCCCTAAGTCCCCTCTATGTATAAGTTATTTAAATCTGATAACAATGGAAGCTATTCCTATTTTACAGGAAGTGAAACTCAAGCACAGAAAGGTTGAGTAACTTGCTCACAGGAACATGGTACTCATAGGCAATCCAAAGCACATTATTATGACTCTTCACCATGATGACTACCTGAATCTGTAATGGAAGGCAAAAGGGAACCTACATGATAAACCTACACAGCAAATAGGCCATACGTGGTTAATTAGCTTACCTGTAGGGCATTGTTCTAAGGGTTGACAAGTTGATGGTTTCAGAATAATTCCATTATAGAAATAGTTTGTGAATTAATTGTTGAATAAATAGTGATATAATGGCATGCTCATTGTAATATACATTATGCTTTATTTCTGTAGGACTTTATTGCCAAATGATATGTACTTTTTGTTCCTTTTTTTCAAGAAAACTAGTTGTACTCATGAACTACTAGGCATACAATGCACTGTATTTTGATTTGAATAAAATTACGCTGAAGGACTGGGATCCTAGGTTTAAAACTGACTTGGATTTTTTTTTTAAGGGGACCAGAAGTAATTCCTGTAATCTATTTTATTCTTGAATCTCTGTCTTATGCTGACAAATTTTGGATAAGAATTGTACAAAATAATTCCAAAAATATAGATGTTCTATTTTGCCAAAGGTATTACCTTATAACTATGTCCAAATGTCATTTGCCTTCTAGGAAACGCAATAAAGAGAAGAGCCCAAGGATTTGAGAGGAGGTCTTGAGCATGGAGATGGAGGAATATCTCTTTTAGGAGAAGTGAAGATGCTTCCTCCTGCCTGGTTCACTTGAGTGTATAGCATCCAGCGAAAGTGATGAAGGGATGGTGTTTATCATTTGTACACATGCAGTGGCGTCCTTGCATTTTGAACATCTGCAGATGCTGTTGTAGACATTTTTTCAGCTTTCTCTTCACCATAGACACAGCTTGGTATACTTTGGCAGACCTTTTACCTATTATTTCACCCTCAAAGATGATAAGGCCAAGGTCAGCAATGGTATAAATGGAATGAATGAAAGCAAATGGGTGCAATGAGAAGCATTCACTTAACTCTCGGAAGATAGACAAATAGATCTTTCCTAAATTGATTGATAAGTACAGAGCTATTCAATGGATGCTTATGTGATTGTTCCTTCCTAGTTTTAGTAAAATATTACAGTTTGCGAGAAATTCCTTCCCTTGTCAATAAAATATAAAAAGAGGAAAATGTTAAAATATTTGCAACCCTATCTTCAGAATTTCATGCTAATTTTGCCTCTCTCTTTTTTTGATTTTTTAATGCAAAACCATTCTTGTACGTTTTCTTCATTGTATTTTTCATTAAGAAAGTATAGTGATTTTCTAAGATAACCAGACAAGATCAAGGGGCACCTTTCTTTGTGAAGTGCTTCCAGATTTGTTTAGATACAATGCTCTTGAAGGCAATAGGTGTGCCTATTTTGTCTTTATTGGTATCTGTGTACATATTAAGCCTACAGTAATTTATCTGACTATATCAATTAATGAGCAAACAAGAATGGATGACAAAAGCAGATGTTTTTGTAAGGCTCTCAAAAATGATTTAGAGAACATTTTGGAATTCAAGTTAAAAAAATTCACTCAAATGAGATTTGGGGGGATTTATGTGATTAACTCTTTACATTATCTTGTAGTAATTATACAGAAATCTCTATTTATATAAACACAGTGAATGCATCATAACACTAGAATAAGTATACAAATACTGCATGTCAAATTAGGTTATAATCACTTTCAAGGGACGTGATTTCCTAGTTAAACAGATTCGTTTACATCTTGTGAAATAAAAAATAAGTGAAAATAACTATATAAAATCAGGCTTACAGCTGGACAGATCTTCTTGGCAATGGTCCAGGCACTGAGTGGGGAAAGCCCCTCCAGCTGAGGAATGCTCAGGATGCCCAGGGTGGCTTTACAGGCTCGGCCTGGAGAGGGGCTGCTGTCCTGCCTATAGCCTGTCCCTAGGTACCTGTGGAGAAGATGAGCTGCCTTAGCATTTAAGATAAGACTCTTGCTGTGAGGGGTTTGGGATGGAATGGAAACTTGCTCAGTAGAGGAGAAAACAAAGGCAGCTCAATAATACATTCTTAGATAAACAGCATAATAGAATAAGTTGGGGATTCTCTAAACAAAAAACAAATAGGTAGAGCTAACACTGGAATTATAGGAGTTTAGGGTCAAGGTTTGTGTATCACATATCATATGGTCCAGTCTTTGTAATGCAGATGGGGTAACTGGCCAAACAAAAGGCAAGGAGCAGTATCAAGACTGAGACCCAGAATGTTTCCTCCCAAATCAGGTGCTTATTTATGACATAATTCAAGTTCATCTTTTCAAGGGAGATCATTTTTTAAAAACTAATAATTTTGAGATACATCTTTAAAAAATACATTTTGCATTGCCCTAACATAGCCAACATTTCCTGCAATGTTTCTTTATGTTGATGGCAGAGGGCATAATTGTAAAGCTCCAAACTGGGAAAGGGGTGTGCCAAGGCTTTATATTGTCACCCTGTTTATTTAACTTATATGCAGAGTACATCATACAAAATGCTGGTCTGGATGAAGCACAAGCTGGAATCAAGATTGCCAGGAGAAATATCAATAACCTCAGATAAGCAGATGACACCACCCTTATGGCAGAAAGCAAAGAACTAAAGAACTTCTTGATAAAAGTGAAAGAGAGTGAAAAAGTTGGCTTAAAGCTCAGCATTCAGAAAACTAAGATCATGGTATCTGGTCCCATCACTTCATGGCAAATAGATAGGGAAACTGACTTTTTTGGGGGGAGGATTCAAAATCATAGCAGATGGTGATTGCAGCCATGAAATTAAAAGATGCTTACTCCTTGGGAGAAAAGTTATGACCAACCTAGACAGCATATGGAAAAGCAGAGACATTACTTTGCCAACAAAGGTCTATCTAGTCAAAGCTATGGTTTTTCCAGTAATCATGTATGGATGTGAGAGTTGGACCATAAAGAAAGCCGAGTGCCGAAGAATTGATGCTTTTTAACTGTGGTGTTGGAGAAGACTCTTGAGAGTGCATTGGACTGCAAGGAGATCCAACCAGTCAACCCTAAAGGAAATCAGTCCTGAATATTCATTGGAAAGACTGATGTTGAAGCTGAAACTCCAATACTTTGGTCAGCTGAGGCAAAGAACTGACTCATTGGAAAAGACCCTGATGCTGAGAAAGATTGAAGGCAGGAGGAGAAGGGGACAACAGAGGATGAGATGGCTGGATGGCATCACTGACTTGATGTCCATGATTTTGAGCAGGCTCCAGGAGTTGGTGCTGGACAGGGAAGACTTGTGTGCTTCAGTCCATGGGATCACAGAGAGTCGTACATGATTGAGTGACTGAACTGAACTGAACTGAACTGATCATAATATGGTGTCATTCTCTATGGCTAATTATGCAGAGAACTTTGCCTTTTGCTAAGCTTTAGTAGGGCTTCCCTGGTTGTTCAGATGGTAAGCAGTCTGTATTTGTTTATCTTGCCCCTCTGTCTCCATCATGTTCATATACTAATTCTTGTTGATTATAAGAATTCACTAAAACTGTAAGGATTCTGCTTGGATGTAGCTCCATGCTTCTATTTTTTTTTTGTTTGTTTCTGTGGTCTGGAAATATATATATATATATATATATATATATATATACTTGTTCAAAATACATATTGAGCACTTACTCTGTGCTGTGACATGCATACATTGGTTTCTGCCCACGTTCCATGGTTGAATTATCCTGAGTAGGGCTTGGCAAACTATGGCTTGGGAGCCAGATCTAGCCTACTGCTTGTTTTTGTCAATAAAGTTGTACTGGAGCACAGTCATGCTCATTTATTTGCATATTGTCTTGATTGTTTCTGTATCACAACAGCAGGGCTGAGTAGTTGTAATGAAGAAGATATGGCAAATAAAAACTAAAATATTTGCCATTTGTCTCTTAACACAAATGTTGCCAACCCATGATCCTGAGTGAACCCTCCTTTTTCTAGCTGGCTTGGTAAGAGAGCCAAACAAAATACATGACAGTACATTGTAACTGGACTTTTCTGATGGTCCAGTGGCTAAGACTATGGGCTCACAGTACAGAGGACCCAGGTTCAATCCCTGGTCAGGGAACTATATCCTGCATGCTGCAACTAAAGATACCATGTGCCACAACACATGCCACAACTAAAGATAAGGATCTAACAAAAGCAGGAGAGATTAGGAGGAGGTGTCAAGAATACACAGAAGAGCTATATAAGAAAAGTCATAATAACCCGGATAACCACGATGGAGTAGTTACTCACCTAGCACTAGACATCCTTGAGTGTGAAGTTAAGCGGGTCTTAGGAATCATTACTATGAACAAAGCTAATGGAGGTGATGAAATTCCAAGAAGCCATTTAAAAATCCTAAAAGATGATGTTGATAAAGTATTGCACTCAATATGTCAGCATATTTGGAAAACTTAGCAGTGGCCACAGGATTGAAAAAGATTGGGTTTCATTCCAGTCCCAAAGAAGGGCAATGACAAAGAATGTTCCAGCTGCCATCCAGTTGCACTCATTTTACATGCTTTCAAGGTCATGCTCAAGTCCTTCAAGCTATGCTTCAATAGTACTTGAACCAAGAACTTCCAGATGTACAAGCTGGATTTAGAAAGGCAGAGGAACCAAAGATCAAGTTGCTAACATTTGTTGGATCACGGAGAAAGCAAAGGAATTTCAAAACAACATCTACTTCTGCTTCATTGACTATGCTAAAGCATTTGACTCTGTGTGTGTGTGTGTGTGTGTGTGTGTGTGTGTGTGTGTGTGATAGTTGCTCAATCGTGTCCAACTCTTTTCCACCCCATGGGATGCAGTCCATCAGGTGCCTCCATCAGTGGGATTCTGCAGGCAAGAATACTGGAGTGGGTTTCCATTTCCTTCTCCAACTTGACTGTGTGGATCACAGCAAAACATGGAAAATTCTTAAAGAGTACCAAGGGAGTACCAGACCACCTTATCTGACTCCTGAGAAACCTGTATGTGGATTAAAAAGCAACAGTTAGAACTAGACATGAAACAACTGACCAGTTAAAACTGGGAAAGGAATATGACAAAGCTGTATATTTTCATCCTACTTATTTAACTTATATGCAGAGTACATCATGTAAAATACTGAGCTGGATGAGTTATAAGGTCGAATCAAGATTTTCCTGAGAAATGTAAGCCTCAGATATGCAGATGATATCACTCTAATGGTAGGAAGTGAAGAGGAAATAAGGAGCATTTGATGAGGATGAAAGAAGAGAATGAAAAGGCTGGCTTGAAACTCAACATTAAAAAAAATAACAAAAAACAACTAAGATCATGTCATCTGGTCCCATCATGTCATGGCAAATAGAAGAGGCGAAAATTGGAATCAGTGACGGATTTTCTTTTCTTGGACTCCAAAACCACTGTGGACTGTGAGTGCACCCATGAAATTCAAAGACGTTTGCTCCTTGGAAGGAAAGCTGTGACCAACCTAGACAGTGTATTAAAAAGCAGAGACATCACTTTGCCAACAAAAGTCTGCATAGTCAAAGCCATGGTTTTTCAAATAGTCAGGTAGGGATGTGAGAGTTGGACCATAAAGAAGGCTGAGTGCTGAAGAACTGATGCTTTCAAACCATGGTGCTAAAGAAGACTCTTGAGAGTCTCTTGGACTTCAAGGAGATCAAACCAGTCAATCCTAAAGGCACTCAACACTGAGTGTTCATTAGAAGAACTGATGCTGAAGCTGAGGTTCCAATTCTTTGGCCACACAATTGAAGATTGAAGGCAAAAGGAGAAGGGGGTGGCAGAGGATGAGATGGTTAGATAGCATCACTGACTCAATGGACATGAATCTGAGCAAAATCCAGGAGATAGTGAAGGACAGAGGAGTGAGGCGTAGTGCAGTCCATGGGGGGTGGGGGGGGGCGGCTCACAAAAAATTGGACAGGACTTAGCAACATTGCAGCTGCCCTGAGCACTGCTTAAATCCCAAGTGTTTGTGGCCACAAGTCACAACTATGGCACCAACCAATATCGAGAGAACCAGCAAAATCCTAGTTCTGAGAAAGACAAGGCTTCTCCAGATTTCTTTATATTATTTTCAAACCCTGTTCCTAGAAGCATCCCCAGTCTGTACGGACACTACACACTTGCTGTAGCTTTTCCATTACGGATTTACTGTTATTTCTTTTACCTCTTTTTTTTTTTTTCCTCAGGAAAAAGGTAATTAGGCTATAAACAGAGGTCTGACAACTAATTTCAGTCAAGGCAAAATTAATACAAAGCAGGCAGATAACTTCTATCACGTGAAATTAAAATAGATACATTTTAATGACATGCTGAAAAATCCAAGTCTAATGTTTTTCCTTTGCTTCTCCCCACCTTACCTTGAGCTCATGTGATCCCATTCTTCTTAGGCAGTGACAGGTGCTAATTCAGGCAGACGACCAGCTCACTGCTTTGCCATCCTCAACGGCTCTTTCCTCCCATCCCCACTATTGATCTTCGGGTAGAAAGCTCCTTTTTTCCTTTCCTTCTAGGGGGTCCCCCTATAGTGAAAAGACAGGACCTTCAAGGGAAGGTAGTCACTGCCCACTGCTTGAATTTTCCCATTTTTATCGGCATTAATGAGATCCTGTGTTCTGGGACTTCCTTGGCTATCCAGTGGTTGAGACTTTGCTTTCCAATGCAGAGTGAGTGGGTTCCATCCCAGGTCAGGGAGCTAAGATTCCGCATGCCTTGAGACAAAAACATATACAAAGGTAGCAGCATTCTAGCAACTTCAATAAAGATTTCTAAGAAGTGGTTCACATAAAGAAAAAGCATTAAGAAAAACAGAGCTGATTTGTTTAATTTATATCAAAGCTTCAAGAATTCGATAGTTAGAGGAATCCTGGGCATGGGTGTGCCCGTGTGCATGGATTTCCAGGGAAAGTTTTCAATGTTGCTGTGCTCTGTCACTCTAAGAACATATTAAATATGATCTCAATGTCAGGTGCACCTTGAGATGCTATCTCCAAAATTATCACTTGCCTTCTGAAAACCATAACCCTAAAAATATTGATTGGTTAAAAGGCAGGATCTGAAGGAATAAGTCAGTGTCTCCATGGATTATCCTAATCAAATAAGGAGCATATTAACCTGGATACTCACTGATCTGCCAGTAGTTGGTTTGAAATGTAGGCATCTCAAGTAAAGTTATGTGTTTCATTCTTTTGAATATTTCTCCCAGACATTTAAATACATTACCACTAAGCCAGAACCAAGAAAAGCATAAAAAGCGTTTTAAGGAATAAATTCAGCAAGTTTCCATTTGTACCAGATAGTAAAATTGTTGACATGCATTATGAGGCATGTGTATTTTTCAGCCTGATAGGTTTCAGTCACGTGCTCAGGGTGGACTATTTCATCTGCCAGGGATTGTGTAGAAAAGATCTCAGACCATTTAGGTAGTGGTACTTCCTATAAAATAGAGGTAACGTTGCCAGGTCACCTGGCTCTGCTATTTAGGCAAGTCAGAAGAAAAGCTGATTTCTTTAATTATGCTATTAATGTATCTTTGATGGAGGGTAGCAGCTAAATACAAGATGAAAGGATTGGTAGGGATTCTCTCCATCGAAGTGCTGAGTTTTGTGCAATTTTATTTAGAGGTACTTCCACTATTTAGGAGGCTTTGAGTTGATCATCTGTGTCTAGAATTAACTACAGTGGGGAAATAATAAATTGCAAACCAGCATGAAATCACAAAGGGAAAGGAGGAAAGGAAAGAAGTAAAAGTCAGGGACTCAGATGTACTCTTCATTTTCCTCTAGGAAAAATAAGTATTGGACTGGCTGCCTGGAGTCCAACATTAGTGGGAGCAAGGCTAATTATGGTTAGGCAGAGGGCCTAATGAGAAGTGCTACACACACAGCCTTCCTTTCTGTTTCCAATGGCTTCTGTTTGTAGAGGAGTCTGAATTTTTGTTGGAGGCAAATGATTATGTTCCCTCTGCTTTATGTGCTGAATAAAATATGGTTGTTGAGGGAAAGGAGGACTCAGACTGAAAAGTCTCTTGGCTGCAGATTGTCTGTGTGAGCCATCGAGGAAGGTTCCAATGTAATATGGTTGGTAACACAGGGGAGGAGGTGGCCAGGGCTTGGAGCTTTCTAAACCAGTGTCTTTGAAGTCTTTTGTGGACTCTCAGCTCTACTCCCTCCCCAGGAATCTTTAATCAGAACATTATCAGGTTCTCTTTGCCCTATTCCATGGAGAAGGCTACCATACATCCAAATTAAACTTTCACCCTCACAAGAAAGTGGTAATGCTTTTCCCCTTTCCCTGATTTCTTGACTGATTTTACTCAAGATTCAGTGTTCAGAAAAATATTTAAATTTCCCATACATAGCCAAGATGGAGTTTCCTGATGAAAACATTAATCACTAACTATTGAAGAATAATTCTATGTATTCGGTTATGTACATCTTTGTGATTCTCCTGGTGACATCAGGATATATTTGTTGAGTAAACCAATCATTGTGAAATAAACTATGAAGATATTTAGCTTTCATTCACTTATCCTTTTCAATTTGTCAAGTGAGTCCATGGCTGTTAGCTCTTTTGATGTTAGAAGATAAGCCCACAGTGGAACAAAGTTTATTATTCATATTTTAAACATGAAGAAACATACTTCATTGCAAAGATTTGGCACAAGGTGGGTGGCTGGTAATCACCAGATTCTTGGCTAGAACTCATGACTCAGTTTGAAAGCATGCTGCTAAGTTTCCTGTCTTTAAAATCTTTATCCAAACTTGCTCTCCATTGGCTTTTTACCTCTAGAGACCCCAGAACAGAATGAAACCAGCTGAAATCCTGGAAGTATGTCTGGATTGCTGAAAGTGCCTTCCTGGTGGCTCAGTTGGTGAAGAATTCACTTGCAATATAGGAGACTTGGGTTCAATCTCTGGATTGGGAAGAGCCCCTGGAGGAGGAAATGGCAACCCACTCCAGTGTTCTTGCCCAGAGAATTCCATGGACAGAGGAGCCTGTGGTCTACAGTCCATGGAGTCATAAAGAGTCGGATACAGGTGTGCTAGAGCTGGTTTTGCTCATGAGGACCAGTAAAGCCCATCTCTTCGCTTGGTGGGCTGCCCTCTATGGGGCCGCACAGAGTTGGACATGACTGAAGTGACTTAGCAGCAGCAGCAGCTTCCTACTTTCATGCTCACTGGTAACTTGAAATGGGCCATGAAAGGAGTGTTTACACCACAGAAATTGCTCAGTGGTAAAGAATCTGCCTGCAAATGCAGGAGCCTCAGGAGATGCAGGTTTGATCCCTGGGTCGGGAAGATCTCGTGGAGGAGGAAATGGCTACCCACTCCAACATACGTGCCTGGCAGGCTATAGTATATGGGGTCCCAAGAGTTGGACATGACTGAGCACACACACAGATCAGAGAGTTTCCAGCTCTCAAGACAGTTAGGGTCACACACTTGATCAGCACACTTCTGATTAGAAATTTGAGCATCTAGGCAAAAATCCTGCCTCCAGGTCTCTTGATGCTTAGAATATGTTTCAATGTGTTTGATTTGGAAGATGCCAAGTTTCTCTGGGACACTTTTGAGGACATGCTTCTGCAATCCTTTGAAACTATATGTTGGAGAACATCAGAGTTATCTTCTCTGAAAGGGAAAGTGATGTCTAAGAATAAAATAAGCTACTTGTTTAAGTCTATGGGTGTTTGTGAACATGTGAGTGTGCTTTAAATTACACATAATTTTAAACAACTGTGTAAAAAGAGTTTTAAAAGTTTAATGGTGCTGAACCAAGAATAGGAATTAAAAATTGAAAAGAAAATAGGAAACTATACCTTGTTTTTCTGCTTTAAAAAATAAGTTTCCCTCTCATCTGCAATTAAGATGCTGAGAATTTGCATAAAATGTGTAAAATTAGAGATAATTGAACTACAGTAGCTATAAAAGGGGCTCTTCCATTTAAAAAATAAATCAGATGTCCACTAAAAGGGTGTAAGAGCCATTCCATGCCCCCCCCATCCACTTTCCCCTCCCTCTCTCATTTGGGTCTCTGGTATTTTTCACACTTTTATAGCTGATTTTTATTGCCAAACAATCCGTGGAGTTTGTGGCAGCTCTGAGACAACAGCTGGCCCAGGCAGGCCTGTTAACTCTGGCATGTTAAGGACCCTTCAGAAGATTTCAAATCCAGCCTCAGCACCCAGGTCAGGAGATCAAACCCAGGGAGACCTTAGCAAGGCTGCAGAGGGGGCTAAAAGAAAGGGGAACAGGGGAGTAAGGGAGACAAGAGAAGTACAGAAATGCCTGTAAACCAAACATCAATAGCTGTTTTTGTTTCCCTGAACCAGGTTTCCCCTGGGAACCTCAAGTGTAAAAGGTTCAGTCTGGAAAGGAGAACACTGGCAAGCACAGTGGCCGGATGATGGTCCCAGGCTGACGTTTGTACTATGATTGCAGGAGCCATTCTTCCCAGGAGGAGGTGCAGCTTCCACTCTGAAGGACCAGTCCTGAGCATCTTCCTGGCACATGTCTAAGGCCTGTTCCCTAAGGATGGCCCACCACGGGCCTGGGCTTAGCCTGTTTCACTCTAGGGCCTGGATGTGTGATGACGGCCTGACCACTGGCCTGCTGTTTGTTTGCTGCTCTTCTGAGATGTTCAGAATAGGGAGTCTCAGCAGGTACTCTCATCCTTCTGTCTCATCTATCCTCTTCCATGAAGACAGAGCACTTCTAGGGTGGAGACTGTGCTTATAAGCAGAGCATGAAGGATGGGAGGAGGTTTTACAATGCTAAAATGTGATAAGGAAAGTGCCCAAGTGGGGAAAATGTTGAATTCTCAGAAATGTGACAGTGCTCCCAAAAGTACACCAAGGAAACAATGCCAGCTATAGTTCTATGTCTTCTGATACAGAGAAAAAATCAGTTTTTCACAAAATTTTAATAATAAGTAAAATCGAAGATAAGTGGTTTCTTAGAGTGAGATCTCCCATACTAAGGCATTTTATCTCTGACCACAACATCTGCTCGCACTGTGCCTGTGTGTCATGTGATAGATCCCAGGGCATCTAGGAAGTATGTAAGAGATGTATGTTGATTTGCTTTGACATCCTGTATTCTCAGGAGCCCATAGCCTTCGAGGTCAGCTCCGTGTAGCAAGGCCATTCCCTGCTTAATTTTTCCCTGCTCTCTTCCTACGGAATCTACATCCCATATCTTTAAAATAATAAAAGAAAAGATTTCCCTGATGGTCTAGTGGTTAAGAATCAGCTAGACAAAGCAGCGGACATGAGTCAATCCCTGATCTGGGAGGATCCCATGTGCTATGGAGCAACAAAGCCCATGCTCCATAACTCCTGAGCCTACGAGCTCTAGAGCCTGTGCTGCATAGCAAGAGAAGCCACTGCAATGAGAAGCCCAGGTATCGAAGCTCAAGAGTAGCACCCACTCGCTGCGACTAGAGAAGGCCCTCATGCACTAGCAAAGACCCAGCACAGCCAAAGCTACACACACACAGACATATACGCATGCGTGATTAGTCGCTTAGTCATGTCTAACTTTTTGTGACCCTGTGAACTGTGGCCTACCAAGCTCCTTTGTTCATGGGATTCTCCAGGTAAGAATACTGGAGTGGGTTGCCATTCCATTCTCCAGGGGATCTTCCAGACCCACGGACTGAACCCAAGTCTGCTGCACTGCAGGCGGATACTTTACTGTTGGAGTCACAAGGGAATTTCTACACACATGTATACAAACATACAAATATAAATAGTTTAAAAATAATATTGATGAAAGAAAAAGTCCTGCAGTTTAGATACCTACCGTCTCTTGGAAGAAAGTGCCTGATCTGATAATAGGGGATAAAGTTGACTGATTCCAAGTGCGACCCCAGCCTAGTAGCCTGCTTCCCTTCAATTGGTATATCCTGGACATGATGTCATAGTAGCCATCCTGCTGACATTTGAGACACAACTGAAAGTCAGTGGTAAATAACGGCTGCTGCTGCTGCGTCACTTCAGTAGTGTCTAACTCTGCGACCCCATAGATGGCAGCCCACCAGGCTCCCCGGTCCCTGGGATTCTCCAGGCAAGAACACTGGACTGGGTTGCCATTTCCTTCTCCAATGCATGAAAGTGAAAAGTGAAAGTGAAGTTGCTCAGTCATGTCTGACTCTTCGCGACCCCATGGACTGGAGCCTGTCAGGCTCCTCCATCCGTGGGATTTTCCAGGCAAGAGTACTGGAGTGGGGTGCCATTGCCTTCTCCACCAGGATGCAAACATTCTAAATCCCTGCATATAGCACTCCCCAGAGCATTGTCTCTTCCATTTTTCTACCAGGCCAACCTGGATGTGCTCCTGGTCTTTCTCTTTATAGTTACTTACATCATAGAGAATCAACATAAATAGAACATTATTTCTATATATTTTATATTTGGCAAGAAGGTGTACAACTAAAAATTGTTCATTTTTAATAATGTGCATAACAATCATAATAAATAATGTATTTGATAGGTAATGATTCTTTATATAGCCTAATACAATGTTCCTAGCACACCAAAATGAAGAAGATCTGAAAGTGTTCTGTGGAGCTGCTTCTTGAAGAATGAGGAATGTAGAAGGGCATCTTAGGTGGTGGGATGAGGATAAGATGCTGTGAATGATATTTGGAAGTTTAATTGACACCTGTGGTGAGCGAGCTGAAATTCACCTCACTGTTCTCCTCTTCATGCATGCGGAGACAACATGCATGAAGTCTCAGAGTCTTTCTCAACATGGTGTTTCAAGACGCAGTTAATTGAGGCTGGCCAGAGCAACAAGATCTCTCTCGCACTTTTGATATTTATCATAGAAAAGCATGTTAAATATTGCTGGTAACAGAAAGTTCAAATTTCTGAATTTTTTTCTAGTTGGTGAGTAGAGTCTCTTGCAAATTTTGGGAAAGACTTGTGCCTTTATAGATACAAAAGTTAGGAGCTTTCTTCCTTCTACTCCACCACCAGCTCTTCAGCCTGTTACATGGTTATGTAAAGATACAAAAGGTGCATTCATTAAAAGCTAGAAAAAGTGTAAAAGAAAGGAAGAGGAGTAAAATACATACCATCTGATCTTCAAAGTTTATGCCAGTGAACTTCAGACTTGGGTTTCAATTTTCTAGCTCTCAACTGTCAAAGAATATCCTTCACAAGCCTATACGACTACTGTGGGTAAAAGGACAGGGCTCCAAGATGCTTGAGGGCTTTGGGGGACACTCTGGCCCATTTTGAGGCCACTTTGCCTTCATCTTTTCCCTCAGATTTCCCTTGTGTGATTATCGAATGTCCCTTCTCATAGGAAATGACCCTGTAGTGTCTCCCCTCCAAGTAACAAACTTTCATCTTAACCTGCTTTCTACACAGTGTAAATTCTATAATTTTTCAAGAGCCTTTTGTATAATATGGAAACTTCAAGCAGAGTACCCAAGGCATTTTCTTTCATCAACCTGCTTCTAATTTCATCAAAGCACTAAAAAGAAATCCATTTGGCTTTTTATTTGTCCAGTACTCTTCTCACTCTCAAACGCATTCAAAAGCTACCTCTCGGACTTGAAGACGCCTCCGCGGAATTATGTAATTGGACCCACAATTGCTAGTTCTCCACACTCTTGCTCCCTCACATTACTGCAGAGCAGACTCCTGTTTTGTAGACCTTCCTTATTGTGTAAATGGCTGCATTATCACTGTGTACACATTAGGACAAGCAAATGGGCCCCCGAAGGCAAATAAGGGTTCAAATAACCCAGACAAGGTAGCCCAACTGAATTGAGGATTCACCCTTGTTACAACCTTATTGCTTTATGGCACATGAGCCAGTGGAAGGGACAGACTGCTTCAAGTGTGTTTCTACTGATCCTGCTGGCAAATCACAGCTTTATTACAGTAATGAGCCTGACCATATTTCTGTGCTTATGCATATTAGGCACCAAATGTATTTTCTGGCCTGCCAGCCTGTGGTAGTAACTAACACGAGCAATTTGTTCTGGGTTACAGTGTGTGTGCACGCATTAGGTATGAGCATGTTAGTTGCTCTGGGTTATAAAATACTACATGTTTCATCATGTGTATTTTTATATGCACAACTTAACTATATGTAAAATAGATTGGCAATTAACCAACACAACTTATTAGTTTACTACAAGATTATTGCACAAATAATGTGAATTGGGGGCAACGACCATTTCCATTTAACAATATAAAAATGTCATAGGATTATTAAATATCTAAAGAAAATGCTTTATTTTTTTTCCTTTATGGTATTAATGTTAAGGTTCTTATAAAAGTATCCTGATGCTCTTCTCAGTACCATTTCTGTAAATAACCCTGAGTGACACTCTTTATAGGAGGTTGTGGGAATTTAGACTATGAATTCCCCAGGACTTATTGTGAACTGCCATTTGATCTTGGACCTCATTGGTTTCCAGGTAAGCGGCCACTATTATCATTTCTTCCTCAGGATCATATTTTATGTATGCCATTCATTGGATCCATGATTATTAAAAGTAACATTGGCATAATTCAGCTCACACGCTAAAAAACAATATGGTATGTTTTCTCTCTCTTTATATTGACCATTGGAACCATGAGGCTTGGTGCCATTCACTTGATTGCATGGCTATATAAGAAGCATATTCATTCAGGGCCTTGCTCCAGAAGAGTAGACCTACAGAAATATGTCCTCCTGAAATCTTAATTAAAATGAACTCTTTGTTCTACTGCCCTAGGAGATGAATAGACAAACTAACAAAAATAAATACATGGGTAAACAATTAGAATAGAAGGGAAACCTCTGCCGAAGCAGCTGCTGTTCTTTCCACTTTCACACACATAGC
This sequence comes from Madoqua kirkii, assembly GCA_006408675.1. Lineage (NCBI taxonomy): Eukaryota > Metazoa > Chordata > Mammalia > Artiodactyla > Bovidae > Madoqua > Madoqua kirkii. The sequence continues at coordinate 15,866 of SJYC01124850.1, read as the reverse complement.
TTATTTTAAGTTGTCAGAGAATTACTTTTTTTCCCTCCATTCAGGTTGGATTTATGTAAATGACCACACAGGACAGGTGCCTTTATTTAGTCACTACCAAAGCCGGAATCATGTCGTACAAGAGCTGATAACATGAAATAACATGAAATAAGTGGGCTTATCCCTTTGGAAGCTTGTTTTACAGTACGGGTATTTCTCTTTAGCAAATCCTGCTGCGTTTTTAAGTAATACGATAAAACAACATAAATGTCTTTGTGGCGAAAACTGATTGTTTCAGAAGGAACATGGCTGTTTTATTCTCGTCTTTTATCTCTTCTACAGTGAATTTTTGAAAATTCACTGAACAGCTCCCTGGCCTGTGTATATGTATAATAGGTTATTTGCTTAGAACCCCCATAATTCTTCATGAGCTGAATAAAGGCAGACGGGAGGAAACCCCACGTTGACAGCAGCAACACCCTGAATAAATACAAAACCAAGATGGAAATGTGCCTTTTGCAGCCTGTCACAGATTGATATGGCTCATGATAGATACTTAGTTCTCTGACAGTCTCCCCTGCACCTTTGCTGGAAAGTTGATAGAAATTACTCCAGCTGAATGCTTAAAGCAGATGTTATCCCATTAATTAGCCCTGGACCCGGGTACACTCGAGACTTTCCCATTTTCAGGCCGAAAGGAATTGGTCCCAGTGAGCGTGCTCTATATCCACATTTAGTATCATCTCATAAACAGCAGTGAAAACACAGCAGGCCCTTGATGAAGATACATGAGCTTATTTCTAATTTAAAGTTATGTTGCTTAACCTTAATGTAATTGGTCACCGGTGGCCAACTGTTTGTATAGTGTGTTGATGACCAAAGAGATGTAATGAATTATAAAACTCTCTGCTTAAATGGAGGGAACAACTGTTTTGTTAAAAGCCTTGCATGTAATAATGGTAAAATAATTATACCTCAGGCCAAATAACTGTGAAGCTGTTAATACCATAACAGAGTTGTCTTCAGGATAACTTGGTTCATCCCCATTTAAAACAAGTACATGAACCTGACTCTTGTATTTAGCCAAAAAGTAACTTGGAACGTTTAATTTCACAGTGATTCAAATGAGCAGATAAGTCATCCCATCTGGTAACAGGTAGTGGGGTGGTGGGGTGAATGAAAATAACCAACCACTGCAGTTAACTAGAAAACAAAAAGCTCAAGTAATTCTATTCTGTTCTTCAGCTCATACTGGCTGCCAGAAATATCTTTAGGACTTGATTAGCGGGTAGAATAAGTGGGATAATAATAAAATAGGAAAGTAATTGACACAACTTTAATGTTTAATAATGAATACTACGCCAGGGGCAAAATAAAGAGAAACTGTCTTCTTTTCTGAGAGTGGGTTCTGACTTAAAATTTCTTAGGCCAATATAGATAGCAGTGATCTGAGGCTTGTGAACTACATTTCCAGGATTACAGTTAAAGTTATAAATCTAGTTAAAATGAAAGCACATGATTAACGATATTTAATCTATCATAAGTAGTGATACCCATTCATAGGTTTTCTATATGTTTCTGTTGAAAATATTTCCCCCTTTCTCTGAAAGCCTCGTGATTTTAAAATGTGAGCATGAAATAAACATATCTGTGCTTCTGTCTGGATGTTCTTTTTTTTGGTTGGATTATGTTAACTAACTTCTCTGAAACAAGTAGGAAAAGTAAAGTTTTTGCTTTCCTCAAAAGATAGTCTTTTTCTCTAAATATTTGCATTCTGGATTTGAATCATCTCCAGAAGGGTACTCACTTCAAAATAGAGAAAAAAATATTTCTTTCCCTTCTCACTGTACTTTTCTTAGAAAGACCTTCCAATATTTTAAACTGTTTACAGTACCTCTAGGTCATTATTCCCCCTGACTCTGCTGAAATACCCTGGGATACTATTTACAGCTGACTTCTAAGTTACCTCACAGCATCACTTTACAAAACAGAGACTTCACCATGTGAAAGTCATTATTTGCTTAATGCAACTTGCAATGGTAAGATTTATTAATTTTTTTTTAGTTTGCCACTTTCATACACACACTGCTGTGACTGGTAGTGTTAGTTATAAAAACCCCAGAAACTCCGATGTGAAGATATGTGTCTCTCCAGAGTCAGTGTGTCAGTATTATTTGAGACCAAATTATAAAATTAAAGATTCTGATGAGAAAGTAACAGGCGAATAAACAGGCAAAAACACATCTGATGGCATTCACTATTCTGCTTTATGGATAGCAACCTAGAGCTTTCTAAGCCATCAGAGGACACTGGGCCAACCCAGGAAGACCACGCTTATTGAAGCTGTAAACAGAAGTTCCCAAGTTTGTATGGAGAATAGTTGTACTCTGAGAATAACTTCAGAGCTACCCTTCTTAATAGTAAAAATGACTCGGTTGCTGTTCCAACTAAAATCAATGTGGCTCACAATTTTAATAAGGAACATGAATCTGAAAACGTGTTTAGCATCAGGTTATATAAACACACCCTAATGAGATACCATAAAATCCATCACATTAAAGGCTGGTTTCCTGCAAGGTATATTAGCTAAAAATGCTCCATATATTAGGTCAGTATACAACAGTACACAGAATAAAGCAGCTCTGTCAAGATAAGATGCATGCTTTGCCCCTTAAAACTGTTATGTTTTGCACATTTTATAAGGTTCCTTGAATACATGAATAAGATAAGTTATTCCCATCTCTTTCTTAAGCAATCTCAGAAATGGCTATGACCTGAAACTGGAATTCTTGTAAACACCCATCCGAAGAAAATGTGTGCAGCTCTGTCTTAAAGAGATGGTACATGTTTAATTATACCAACTTCTTCCAGCAGAATACTATTAACATGCACATTAGCATCATCTCATTGGTTCATCCTGCTGCTCCACCTTAGGGGCAGCAGTAGGAGCTAATCTTATTGCTCCCATGCGCATAATAATGAAATTTGGTCTTGTCTCAAGGCAGTGTTCTCTGGTCTAAAGTACAGCTATTACTATTCTGGAAAATTTCTGACCGATTCATTGTGAAAGATAGAGAAATAAAATAAAATATAGTCCCAAACAACGATTATAAAGTACATTGTTTTACCTTGAGTATCAAATAGTGATTGAAGATACAAATGACTCCAATAAAGACATGAGTAGAAACTAAATTCTTCAATAGCTAGCTATATCTTATACATTCAAGAAGCACATCCGACATATAAACCCTGACAATCAGTGTATACCTAAAGTTCTGTTTCTGAATGCTATCTTCAGCTGTGTACCGGTGGGATAGAAAACAAACCCAAACCATAGAAAGACTCCTTTCTTCATTTCTTTTTCATCCATTTCCCAAGAAACAATGACAAGATCGCATAGAATATATAATACCCTTGCCTTTTTGCATGCAATGTTGGAAAGCTCTAATAAAAAAAAAATATGCATACATTGCAAGCACACACAAAAATACATGTGAATTCAAGGCTACTGAATTAAGGGAGGTTGTTCCAACATTTCCCCCACTGTACATTATTTGTATTCAAGGTTTTTGAAATGACATTGTAATCTGATGATGCACCAGCCTATTATATTGTCTAGCAGGACAAATATCCTTGCGTTTTCTCTGTAGAACTAACACAATTTTTCCATGTCAGAGGTGCATAATATCCTGGCGGTCATAAGGAATGATGCTATTAATCCTCTTGGGCAATCTCCAGGTCTGATTATTAGGGAAATAAATTTGCATGCTGCATATGAGCTAGGTGAATCACCGAGAGCACAAATTATATTTCCTGACAGCAAGTTAGAGAATGGAGCCGTGTCGCTTTTTTATCTCCCCCCCACCCTGAAAGCTATAGAATTTCAATTCATTACATGAGATTGGTTAGAATTCAAGTCTCTTTTTAAGTTGATATTAAGTTGAGTCTGTTATCTCTGTGAAGGCTGGTAGGTTTCCCCAGAGTATCCACCTAATCACTACTTAAAAAAATCGAAACGTATAGTTAGTGTCATGATTTAGGTACCACGGCTACTTTATTTATCAGCGCAGAGTGAGATAATTTCAATTTGAGCCTCCATAGCCCTCATGAATTTAACTGACTTGAAAGCTTTTCACACCAACTCCATTCTTCCCTCCCCTTTTGTTGCATATTCTAATAATAGTTATTCTGGGCACCTTCCTTGCTGCTGTGCCAAACATTGCACCGGGCTCCTTCCTCTCTTGTAGAGACCTGATTCCAGTCAAGCCTGTGCAAACAGCCTCCAGTTTCTCTTTCCACATTTGACTGCCTCCTCTTTGCCAGCAGTACTGCCAGGCATGTCTGCATTCAATATCCATGATGAATGTATTTTTATTATTTCCAGGGGTTGGCATCTGAGAAACCTTTTTGCATTATTAAATTTGAACAGGGAGAATGATAGCAAATAAGAGCATAATAAATTGCTTTATGTCCTAATGTATTAATTAAGCAGACATTATTATAATGGTTGTTTTATAGACCTATTGTAAAAATGTATGATTGTGTGGCGATACTCCTAGCTGGAGCCACATATGGTAACTTGGGTAGATGGCTTGTGACGTTTGTCAGGTTGGAAAGGGTTCATCGGGTCTAGTCTGCAAATTCACAAGGAGCCAGAGAATCCGGCTCAGATGTAAGCTTGGGGAGGATAGTTTTGCTATAGCTATGGTATATCAGGGCAACAATCTTTTTATTAATATTGTAGTTGTATAAAAATAAAAATATACATACCCAGTGCAATAAATACCTTATATAGTACAGTTTCATGCTTTATAAGGTATATTTACAGATGAATGCACCACAAAAGAGATAGCAAATTATAGAGAGTTCTTCAACTCAAAAATGTATATTATTTCTATTGTTTGAAACAGAAATAAGTGCATATTTCAGAATAGTAAGGATAACGCCAAATCCAAAAAGCAGACAATCTTGGAATATGTAAGAACTAAATATTTTAGATGATATATATTTATTCAGAGCCAACAAAAAGCTGCACAGCTCAGGGGTTTGCATCTTGGCCTTTTGATTGCTTGAGCCATGGGTAATTGTTAGAAAAACAATTCTTGCTTTATCTTTCTTCTTCACAGTGGGATAAGTGATTCATTTAATATTTTGCCAGCTAAGTAAATGACTAAATAAAATATCCAAGGAAGTTCTTCTATCACTTTCTTTCCCATGTAGTCAATATGGTTTCAGTGCAGTCATTCTCAGAACAGAAATACCTTTGAATCACAGGTGTGTTCTGCAGGCACATGGCCTGGGATTTTGCACTATCGGAAAATATTCTCTACCTTTAAGAAAAGGAAGTAGCAGTTGGAGAGAATGCAGGGAAAGTCCATAGGGAAGGTTACTAGAGTTATCTCAGGGACTGTTGCTTGTCCCTCATATGGAGGCTTCTTTTATCTTTAAATAGTAGCTCTTTTCAGCACTGTGGACTTTAATTCCTGCCAAACACCAGACACTGAGGCTGACTATAGAGGTGGTTTGTAACTAGCCCAGAAAAGGACATGAGTTTCGATGCTGAAGATGCGTAAAATCAGTTACTACAATGAAGTAAACCAAATCCACCTTCAGTGCCATCCTCAGTGCCTATCTGCAAAGCAGGTATCAAAGTTACTAGGGAGAAGGAGAGATGGGGAAGGGATGAAGCTGAAACATATTGATCCCTCAGCACATACACGAGGCTTTCCAACAATGGGAAATAAATAGAGAGGGCATGCAAGGTGCATCCATGGACCAATAAGCAAATGGCATGAAACCCAGAAAAATGCTGCCTCCCTTTCTGTGATCTGAAAGCTGTCATTTCATTCCTTGAGAACATATTAGTTTGTCAAGTACCTTTATGTTTAGAAGGTGATACAATCTGAGTGATCTGAGTTTTCCACTCTGGTACCAGTTGTTCAAATATTATGTATACATTAGAGAAAAATAGATGCCATTCCAAATGGCAAGCATCCTGCTAGGCACCTTGTTTATGTCATTTACTGTGGTCTGCACCATGGCACCCTACCCTTACGTAGAGCCAAGGGGTGTGGCTTTATTTTACATTCAAGGACATTTCACATAAAGGGCACTGAGTTCTAAGCAGTTAAGTGAAAGCTCACGCTTACAGCTAGGAGGTGAGAGAGTTGATTCAGATACAGTTTTGATGCCTAAAATTTCTTCTTATTCTTGGGCCAATCTTTCTGCTAGAAAGAGGGAGACAGATAAAGGTAGAGGTAGAGATACAAAGTGGAGAAGGTACCCCGCTCCAGTACTCTTGCCTGGAAAATAATATGGACGGAGGAGCCTGGTGGGCTGCAGTCCATGGGGTCGCTAAGAGTAGGACACGACTGAGCGACTTCACTTTCACTTTTCACTTTGATGCATTGGAGAAGGAAATGGCAACCCACTCCAGTGTTCTTGCCTGGAGAATCCCAGGGACTGGGGAGCCTGGTGGGCTGCTGTCTATGGTGTTGCATACAGCCAGACACAACTGAAGTGACTTAGCAGCAGCAGCAGCAGAGATATGGAAAAGGACACAGAAAGAAGCAAACAAAGGGGAGAAGTGTGAGGAAAAGAAAGAGACTGAGAGAAAGAAAGAGCCAAAAGAGAGAGAATCTGAGTCCTAATGAAACAAGTGAGAAGGTAAATGTGATCTAAAATATTCCTTTATGTTTTCACAAAGGAAGAAATAGTGAAGTTGCCCACTCATATCCAACTCTTTGAGACCCCAGGAACTGTAGCCTACCACGCTGCTCAGTCCATGGGATTTTCCAGGTAAGAGTACTGGAGTGGGTGGTCATTTCCTTCTCCAGGAGATATTCCTGACCCAGGGATCGAACCCGGGTCTCCCACGTTGTAGGCAGATGCTTTACCGTCTGAGCCATGTCACTACAAATGTGATACCGGGTGCAGTGACTTTACACCCCCAAGAATCGCATGTAAACCATGTATTTGTTCTTGAGAATGAAAGGAAGGACCTTAAAGTTATGTGACTTCTGGTCATTACCTTTCTCAGAAGATTTCTTGTGCTACAGTCTGTGAAGTTTCCTGCTTCTGGATTATGCTGTCTGGACCAAGACAGAGTTAGATGCAAATTAAATCTTGATCCTTTCTTCGCTGTTACGGCCTAGAGAAAGCCATCTAATCTCTATGAGTGTTCGATTATTGTTATTATTATTGTTTTTATTAATATTATTATCCTTAATAGGCTCCATTGTAAAAGTTCATGAAGCACGGTAAATACTCCCAGGTCTCTGGTCAAAATGCAAATGTGTATAGTCCCGACCGTAAACCAGGCAGAATCCAATCCTAGCATGTCATTATCTACCCGGCATAAAAACAGTGCACTGATTGGCTGGGCCCCAGACACTGAGCATAAAACCAAAAGCCACGAGTGGCCGTGATTAGCCTCCTGCACCATGACTGTGTGCAACTTGACAGGCATTCCATTATAATTTCAATAATTTCCTCACCTTACATTTATCCTAGCTTGCACAGAGAACAAAAATTTTTACTTCAGTGCCTTCCTATGAGTCCCATAGTTACTCCCAAGAGACAAATGATACTTTTATTGACATTTACCTGATGTGGAAACTGAGTTTCAGAAATTTGGAATGATCTGCCGATACCATCAATAACTAATAGATTAGGACTAAGAACTCAGGTTTTCAGCTTCTCTTGGTACTCTTTCAGGGACTAAGATTTTGGATTTGGAATCTTAAGCTGAGATGTTTCAAAAAGAGAATGGAATATTTTCTACCAAATTATTCAGCCAGAGAACTTCCCCATTGGCTCAGAGGTAAAGCATCTGCCTGCAATGCAGGAGACACAGGAGACTTGGGTTTGATCCCTGGGTCAGGAAGATCCCTTGGAGGAGGAAATGACAATCCACTCCAGTATTCTTGCCTGGAGAATCCCATGGATAGAGGAGCCTGGAAGGCTATAGTCCAAAGGTTTGCAAAGAGCTGGGCATGACGGAGAAACTGAACACATATATACATTCGACCAGAGTAAGTAGCTGGAGAACACTATGCTTTATATAGGCTCTGAATCCACAAGGTAAGTTGACAGATTTTTAATATTCTTAATTTTTAAAGTGTTTAATCTTAAACTAAAAATTAATTAATTTAAATTTGCAAATCTTTTTAAAATTTGCATGATTAAAACGACATTAATGCTACTTACATTTATTACATAGGGTTTGAATTCCAACCATCGCATACTTGGCCTGAAAGCAAAAACTGGCTTCTCAGGATTGTGCCCAGGGCCCTGGCATCCACAGGGAGATGGCAGTCTACTGTTAGCCTCTGCACAGTGACCTATCCTGACAAAAGAGGAATTTCACACTGCCCAAGCAACTGACAAAACAGCTCACCTTTCAGGGAATACGGAATATTTTCTGATAAGCAGCTTATGCTAGTTTTCTTAACAAATAGCCCGGAAGCATTTCTGTCTGTGGCATTTTGAGACGTGATGAGTTGAAGGGAAGCCCTCTGACCATGCCAGTGTCAGGCAGGCCCTTTTTTGTTCAGGGGACAGGTCTTTGGAAAGATGTAAACATGTGGCAATTTGAAAATGATATAAAGTAATTGATCACAGAGACAGCCCAGAGCATGCATTGTTAACAGAAACACATGTCCCTGTTTATGGAGTTGTAAACAGAGGAGTGCGTGTTGATTGTATTTATTGTTGGAGGTGAAGGCCAAAGCCTGGGGCAAGATCAGGTCGAACCCTTGTCACTTTCACACGTGGCCATGCATAAAAGCAATATTTTGTACACATATTGTGCACATATAAAAATATATGTGCACATATTTCTGTAGCAGCATTTTCAATTGGGCGTTCAAAGAACAATGAACAAAGGGCTACAGGGTCCCATTCTGGGTTTCAGAGGCTCATCACGGAAACTTAATGAAGGGACGATACTTGTGCCTTTCTGTGATGAGGAACTAAAGATCAGAAAAGCCTAGGTGCTTAGCTTTCCTTACATCTAGAAGCTAATTAACAGTAAGACTTATGATGTGAACTGAATCCTGACTCCAAAGCAGGCTGTCCACCATGCCACTCTCCTTCCAGAACTGAAAACACAGGTGTATTTAGCAGAGCTGCTTGCCTATGAGTGCTTGCTATTGTGAGAACCTAGGGTGATGCTATCAGACCACTCAAAGACAAGGGGTCAGTATCTCTAGTCTCTAATTATACACCAAAGATAACTTAAGAGGATGTTTTATCTCCCCACGTGTCTGAGCACCAAGGGCTTGGTCAGGTTCTGGTAAAAGATGAAGATAGTCTTTGGGGAGATTTCCAAGTGGCTTTGCATTGCAAAGAACACTAGTGTGCCTACAGAGTTTGCTTTCATAAATTTGGTTGCAGGCTATTTTGAGGGAAAACGCATCCCATCTTCGCTTTCCCTTGCAGGTATTCAGTAGCGATTAGACCACATTTTAAAATGAATTGTGTGCACTGATGTTAAAGTAAGTAGCTGGAGAACACTATGCTTTATATAGGCTCTGAATCCACAAGGTAAGTTGACAGATTTTTAATATTCTTAATTTTTAAAGTGTTTAATCTTAAACTAAAAATTAATTAATTTAAATTTGCAAATCTTTTTAAAATTTGCATGATTAAAACGACATTAATGCTACTTACATTTATTACATAGGGTTTGAATTCCAACCATCGCATACTTGGCCTGAAAGCAAAAACTGGCTTCTCAGGATTGTGCCCAGGGCCCTGGCATCCACAGGGAGATGGCAGTCTACTGTTAGCCTCTGCACAGTGACCTATCCTGACAAAAGAGGAATTTCACACTGCCCAAGCAACTGACAAAACAGCTCACCTTTCAGGGAATACGGAATATTTTCTGATAAGCAGCTTATGCTAGTTTTCTTAACAAATAGCCCGGAAGCATTTCTGTCTGTGGCATTTTGAGACGTGATGAGTTGAAGGGAAGCCCTCTGACCATGCCAGTGTCAGGCAGGCCCTTTTTTGTTCAGGGGACAGGTCTTTGGAAAGATGTAAACATGTGGCAATTTGAAAATGATATAAAGTAATTGATCACAGAGACAGCCCAGAGCATGCATTGTTAACAGAAACACATGTCCCTGTTTATGGAGTTGTAAACAGAGGAGTGCGTGTTGATTGTATTTATTGTTGGAGGTGAAGGCCAAAGCCTGGGGCAAGATCAGGTCGAACCCTTGTCACTTTCACACGTGGCCATGCATAAAAGCAATATTTTGTACACATATTGTGCACATATAAAAATATATGTGCACATATTTCTGTAGCAGCATTTTCAATTGGGCGTTCAAAGAACAATGAACAAAGGGCTACAGGGTCCCATCTGGGTTTCAGAGGCTCATCACGGAAACTTAATGAAGGGACGATACTTGTGCCTTTCTGTGATGAGGAACTAAAGATCAGAAAAGCCTAGGTGCTTAGCTTTCCTTACATCTAGAAGCTAATTAACAGTAAGACTTATGATGTGAACTGAATCCTGACTCCAAAGCAGGCTGTCCACCATGCCACTCTCCTTCCAGAACTGAAAACACAGGTGTATTTAGCAGAGCTGCTTGCCTATGAGTGCTTGCTATTGTGAGAACCTAGGGTGATGCTATCAGACCACTCAAAGACAAGGGGTCAGTATCTCTAGTCTCTAATTATACACCAAAGATAACTTAAGAGGATGTTTTATCTCCCCACGTGTCTGAGCACCAAGGGCTTGGTCAGGTTCTGGTAAAAGATGAAGATAGTCTTTGGGGAGATTTCCAAGTGGCTTTGCATTGCAAAGAACACTAGTGTGCCTACAGAGTTTGCTTTCATAAATTTGGTTGCAGGCTATTTTGAGGGAAAACGCATCCCATCTTCGCTTTCCCTTGCAGGTATTCAGTAGCGATTAGACCACATTTTAAAATGAATTGTGTGCACTGATGTTAAAGAAGGTTAGACTCTCTGAGTTGCCACCAGTGACATATGACTACCGTGACAGACAGTCAGCGGTATTCAAAATGAATTAATCAGAAAACACAGCCTACTTCAATGTGACGTTTAGAGGGAGGAGGAACAGCTACTTATTTACCAAAGAGATGTCACTGAATCATCTTTCTATCTGGAGATAGCCTTTGGCTACATATTCCTTTCAAACCAGCCTTGGAACGATATACTACACTTGTAGCCGGGTCTTTTAGGCCGTTTCCCTCTTGTTCTCTTCTTTTATTCCTCAAGCTGGCCTCAGTTATTTTATTTAGGGGAAGGTCACAAGATGAAGTGGGGGTTTTGGATACCTTCTACAGGGATATCAGGGGCACAGAGAGCCTTTGGAGATGGAAGCATTTCCTCTGATTGTTCTTAGAAGTGAACATACGAATGTCTAGCACCCTTGAAGGAAGAAATATGGTAATAATGGTGATAGTGGTACCTTAATTTTATAAATATGTAATGCTAATTATGTAAACAGTTGAGAACTCTGAAAACTCTTCATCATTAATGTCAGACAATGGAAATATTATGCAGTCTAACTCGACATTATACAGTAATAATGTTATTTCACATGGGTTAGTAGACAAGCATGGGCCAATACTGTCTATCAAACAAAACTCTTGTGCCAGGTTGTATCTTGGTGAGAAGTAGAAGAAGAGCCACTCAGAATCTGTTTATATATTAATCAAGGCATCAGACTCAGGCTGCTCATGGCATTATGTTCTTTACTAAAAATTATGACAATCTTCTGGATACCAGATGTCTTAGTCAATTCGAGTTGCCATAACAAAATACCCTAGACTGGGTAGCTTAAACAACAGAAACTTATTTCTTCTAATTCTGGAAGCTGGAAGTCTCAGAACAGGCTGCCAGGAGGATCATGCTCTGGTGAGAACTCACTTGCTGGTTTGCAGGCGGCCACACTCTTGTTAGATCCTTACTTGGCAGAGAGAGGGTATGTGAGAGAGCAAGCAATCTGATGTCTCTTCTTATAAAGACACTGATCCCTCCAAGAGGACTCTACTCCTGACCTCATCTCAATCTATACTCATTTCTTTTGGCTGGATATTTGCTGCTCACACTGCCCTCAGCTTCACCACTCCTCTGTTCATGAAATCTTTAAGCTTCAAGTTAGTTGTATTATAATGAGTTCTTGGAGTTGGTTCTTTTTTTTTCTTCTAAGAGTTTAGGAAATCATCTTACTATGACTCCTCAAACTGTATATTCCCTTCACACTTAGACAAGTGAGGTGGATAGCACACAAGTGTGTCCTAAAGACCAACCAGCTACTTTGCACCCAGGTACCCTGGAGAAGGAAATGGCAACCCATCCGGTACTCTTGCCTGGGGAATCCCATGGAAGGAGGAGCCTGGTAGGTTACAGTCCATAGGGTCGCAAAGAGTCAGACACGACTGAGCTATTTCACTTTCACTTTGACTGCTTCAAAGGTGGCTCGGTTGTAAAGTATCTCCATACCAAAGCAGAAGATGCAAAAGATGTGGGCTGGATACCTGGAGAAGGACATGGCAACCCACTTCAGCATTCTTTCCTGGAAAATCCCATGGACAGAGGAGCCTGGTGGGCTACAGTCCTTGGCATCATGAAGAGTCAGACACGACTGAGTGACTAAGCATGCGCAGTTAGACTTGGTAAAGACTTGTGAAATGATTATAACACTTGTCCCAAAGACAAGGACTTTGTTTCTATAACATATCCAAAATGACATGCACATTTTCATGAAAACTGGCAGGAAATTCCTCCTTTCTACCTACTACTTAACAGACTCATTTTAAAAAAAAACATTCCACAATAGTCATAGTGTTAAAAAGTATTCAAGTCTCAGTGGCAGAAAGGTCTAGGGTCCCAATTTGAAATTAAACATATAGCAGCAATATCTTTTGGATAACTGAGAAGTGCATCAGTGATTTTCTTCATGGGACTGGGAATATTTCAGATGAATTGTTGAACTAGAAATGCCTGCAGTCCTTAGGTGATACATGTCTAGATGGAAATCAAAGGTGAAATTCTTTTTTCTTTTAAGAAGCAGTGAAAAACCTGAGGGGTTTATACCACTCAAGAAAGAGATTATTGAGTAATTACCAGCCAAAACTGACTTGTTAAGAGCTTGGTGAAACTTAGAGGCTGAGTCTACATAACAAAAAGTGAAGAGGATATTTGGTAATTATTATTTAATTTGAGCCTTCTTTGCCGAGAGGTCCTTTTACAATTAATTAGTCTTCATTTAAACATAATTTCATAAGTGGACCCCCAAGTATCACCTCAGGAGGGAAACACAGTACCAATAATGTTACTGTATCATGAAATATCATAATGGGATCTCCGACATAGCACAAATAATTATCCATAACCAAACAAAGCGGTGCTTAATGTGCAGAATATTAGTCTTATATCTCTCTCTCCTTCACCCACTGCAGCCCCTCTCTCAAAAGAAAGACAGAAAAGTTTCTAAGTCCTATATAGAAAAAGTAACTGAGTAAAATGTTTCAATTAATATAGATTAATTTTGCTGTGTGACTTGAGCTTAGAAAATGCTGTTAAGGAAACTTCTCAAAGCTTTATCAAGGACTTTCTTTTGCAGGTTTGTGGTACAAAGAACACCTGGTTTGGAGACAATACCAGATGGGAGCATAGTGTATACTCACTTCATCAGTTCTCTCTTCCTATGTTAACTCTGTTTAGTCCCATTTCAACTACCTGTAAGGTACACATGTAGGCAACACCTATGCTGATGCAGGCACTGTGTTTTCTAGGTGATGAGCTTCTACTTTACAAGTAGGAACCAAATTTTAATAGATTTTAAATTCCCGGTGCCCAGCAATAAGTTCAAATGTAAATGTGTGCAGTTTGGGGAACACAGTATAGACTAGGATTGGACATTAGTGTTAGTGAAATAGGACAGGATACATGATCATGGAGGGTCTTGAATACAGCCAAGAGTCTCAGACAATAATGATACAGAAACCAGAGAGTGATCCTGTGTAAAGACTTTAATCCATATGATATCCATGCCACTGTGCCATGCAACTTGTACAGCTGGCAATTTTGTTTCTGAAGGGCGTAAGAGAGTAAATATTTTCTGCTTTGTAGTCTCTGCAGCCCCTATAGCTAGGAAAGCAGCCACAGACAATATATAAGCAAAAGGACTAGGCTGGATGTAGCCAAGGGGCCCTAGTTGGTGACTTCTGATCTGGTTCAATGCCTGCTATTTTTCAAATCTTTTAGCAAAAGAACATTTGGATGGAGTCTTTGGAATAGTAAGAGCAGTCCTTAATGAATAGTAGCGTTAGTGTTTTTGATCACCTGTCCTATATATGGATCAACAAAAATAAATGACACTATAACTCTGAATTCACTGCCTGTATTTATAAATGCTCAAGTTGAATTATGGGGATATGGATTGAGAGGTGAGTGAATCCTGCAACAATCCTACTGAAAATAATGTTCAAGCCAAAAAAGTGAATTTCAGTGATCCAGTAGTTTAAAGTCAAAATATCAAGAAACCACTCAGTTCTCCTGAAGAGTTCTGCATCTACTTCGGGATGACAACTCAGCATCAAGACAAAGATGAAGTGAGCTGTTGGTCCATGCCAATTTCCTCAGACATGAAGACTTGGGTACCATGAGGTGCCTGTTCATCGTCTAAGCTGAGCCTGGTGTCATCCTTGTTTGGTTACAAAGGAACCTAAACCCTGGACTGTATCCAGCCTCGGAAACAAGCCAATCACTGACAAAAATTTTTCAGAGTGCGGTTGTGGCCCTCAGAGTCAGTTGTAAACAAACATCTGGAACTTCCACCTTCTTCCAAATACCATTACAGGCTTTGTCACATTTGACAAGACGATGTGATGATAATAAAGACCCAGCAGTTAATTGGCCGTGGCCCTTTAGGTGACAGTTCCTTTGCTTCCTCTCCTGCCCTGGCACCCTGAGTATCCCCGTTGCCCAGGCATGATCTTCCTCCCTGCAGGGGTTTTTGAGTGTTTGAATGGTAGATCACACACCTTTAAGGCTGCTATTTTCAAGTTTTAATAATGTTTTGCAACTTACTTCCTGTTTCTCAGCTGCCAGCCTTTCCAAAAGCATTCCCTGTCAGGTACTAATTTGGGTGACGTGACGACCACTTGATCTAAATTTTTGGTGGGTAATTACTGAGTCAGAAGTGAGTAATTTTTTGATATCCAGTGGCAGTCAGAAAGGTGGGTATTTACTACCCACTCATTAGAGATTCTCCAGTAGTGAAATGCCCTGAATTTTGATCTGTTTGCAGACAGAAGGAAAATCTGACTGCTCAAATGAAAAGTAACTTTCTGCTTATTTTGGCAGCAGTTATAGGGTGTATTGAAGTTTTTTATTATAAACTCACTCCAGTGTTTCTTTGTACCTGCAATATTAATTTTGTATTGATCAGAGTTTCATAAAATGACTTTCTTCTTTTCATAAATTACAGAGATCTTACATTTAACTCAGAAAAGTGTTGAAAATATTTCAATTACTATGGATTTAAGAAATACCAGAAGTCCTCTGGGGCGAATCCTAGTACTTGAGAATAAAGAGCATTGCTGGAGTACCACTCTTTTTTATGTAATGCTTTGGATGGATACCTTTCAGGTTTGTGCAACTGTTTATTTTTCTATCAGAAGAAATAAACAATAGAGATATTTGGTGAGAAATGAAACTGATCATTTAACCTTGAAACACATTGAAGTACCCATTTATCGGAAGCAGTGAAGCTAAAATTTTTGTTTTGTTTGAAATTTTTGTTTCTACTTTTAGTGGAAGATATCAACACATTCCTTAACTACAAACAGAAAGTTGAACTGACATTACAGATCTTTTTTCCTTTCGTAATATCCTATGATGAAATT
>SJYC01124848.1:0-32794 GCA_006408675.1 Madoqua kirkii | reverse complement strand
AACTCTATTAGTCTTTGCCCTGCTTCATTCCCCATTCCAAGGCAAAATTTGCCTGTTACTCCAGGTGTTTCTTGACTTCCTACTTTCTGCATGCTGGGCACATTTATGTAAATATCACCCACAGCCCTACGAGGCAGGGACACCTTATCGATTCCATTTTATGGAAGGAGAAGTTGAAGTCTAAGTGATTGTCTGAGGGGGTCCACGAGCCACTGCAGTTCCTGGTGTCTCCACTCCCCCTATCCTTCCCAAAGGCCCCCAAGGTGGCGGGAGAGGCTAGCGATGCTGGGTGACTCGGGCGGATTTCTGGCCCCGGAGCCTTAGTGCCCCCAGCCTGACCACAGGCCATGACTCAGAGACCTGAGTCCTCCGCCCCCAACCCTCACCACAAACCCCGCCCCAGGAGGTACTCTTACCCCTCCATCCTGACTCCCAGCCCAAGACCGGCAGGCTGATATCCTGGGACATTTATACCCAAGGCCTGTGCTTCCTGCAAAATTATAGACATGAGATTGACTCGGGCGGATTTCTGGCCCCGGAGCCTTAGTGCCCCCAGCCTGACCACAGGCCATGACTCAGAGACCTGAGTCCTCCGCCCCCAACCCTCACCACAAACCCCGCCCCAGGAGGTACTCTTACCCCTCCATCCTGACTCCCAGCCCAAGACCGGCAGGCTGATATCCTGGGACATTTATACCCAAGGCCTGTGCTTCCTGCAAAATTATAGACATGAGACCCTCAGTCTCAGCAGAGCAGGGAGCCTGGTGTGAGCCAGGCCCAGGGAGGCAGACCCCAGCCCGCCAGGCCAGACTGAATCTGCAAGGGCCGTGTGGGGGGGTCTCTGCACCCACCACAGCTCTGTTCACATGAGTCACAAAAGCGGCGTCCCTGACCAGACCCCGGGGACATCCTGAGTTCCCGAAGGCCAGCACAGCCCTCATGCGGGAGGAGGGCGTGGGCCGCACCCCGGGGCTTAGAGGGGTGTCGGTGACCCGAGACACACAGCTGGCCGCCGGGGGCTCCAGTGGGGGTCTGGGCATCTCTGCTCTGTGGCCGGGCTGCAAATCAGTTGCAGCTGCTACAGTCCTGGCCCCGGAGGGGGGGCTCTTGAGACGAGTGCAGGGGTCCTGGAATCTGAGGAGCAGGCAAGAATGTTGTGTGTGTGTGTGTGTGTGTGTGTGTGTGTGTGTGTGTGTGTGTGTGAATGTAGGGGAAAAAATCCAGAAGGAAACATGCCAGTATGTCAACACGCTCACTCCAGCCAGTTCTCAGACCAGGGCAGCCCTGTCCTTGAACCCCTGGCAACATCTGGAGACATTAGGATTGTCACAACTGGCGGGGGAGGGGTGCGACTGGCATCTGATGGGTAGAGGCCATCCTACCATCCTACCGTGCCCAGAACAGTCTTCCCCAACCCCAGACAGTGAGCCAGTCCACAACATCCATGGTAGCCAGCTCACAGAAACTCTGCTCTAGCCTGTGTGGACGCTGGGGGTGGTGGGGTCTGTCTTTCCTTTAGCTTGTCCTGTTTCCCAGAGAGAAATGGTTAAGAGTATGGGCTCTGCAGCCAGGACTGGGGTTTATATCACATCGCGCCAGCTGTGTGCCCCCAGGCAAGTGTCCTTAACTCTCTGAGCAGCAGCTGTGGCCGGGGAAGCACATCTCCAAGGGAAGAGCCAGTGAGATCATATCTGTGAAGGGGCTGGTTCAGCAGATCCTTAAGTCAGGAGACCTGAATGTTTGTGTCACTAGGAAAAACAATAATAACATGCCCCAGGGGCGGGGCCGCACGTCACATAAAGCCCCTCGGGTCTCCCTCACCCAATCGGTTGAGGGAGGGATCAGCTTTCATCCCTTTTTTGGCAGATGAAGCAACTGAGGCACAGAGAGGTTAAGCAACTTGTCCAGTGTCACAGAGTAATTGTCAGAGCAAGGATCAGAACTGTCACTTCGGAACCTCAGCCCCACCCTCCCTCCAGGGGCCCCTCACTGCCGCAAACATCAGGCAAAGGGATCTTTCCAGTGAGTTTTCCCAGTTGTCTTCTCCAAAACTTGGGACGACTAAGCCTTCGCTGGAATTCAGATCGCTGCCAAAATGCCAGGTGCCCCTTTTGCCCAGCCACCACCCTTCTTCCCAGGCCATAGACACTGCTTTATGGTAGGTCCCAAGAGAAGGGCCAAATCCCTGGAATTTCATGCCCCTTGTCCTGAGCTGACTTCAAAACCTTCCATGCTGTGAGCTCTGCTTTGATTTCAGGCATTTTATGGGTATGAAACCCAAGCCTTGGTCCTTTGGGAGACATGGAGCTCCTGAGGGGTGGAGTGGCCTTGTGGGGCCACTGGACAGGCCCACGGGGCAGGGGGCTGGGCTCTGAAAGGATCAGAGGGACAGGCATGCTCTGGGAGAGCTGGACCACTGACCCTTCCTCTTAGCGGACACCTAGGGGCAGGTGCCCTGGCTGCCCAGGAGGACTTCATCTCATCCACTGTCCACGGCAGTTTCCGAGAAGCTGACAGCGTTCCCCCAGTCACAGATGGGGAAACGGAGGTTCAGGGCGGGACGAGCACTACCCGTCCCATCGCTCAACGCAGGGTCAGCTTCTAGGCTCTTCCCTTGCACCCCACTGTCTCCCGGCCTCCAGAGGCCACAGTGAGAGGGACTAAGGGCAGACAGGTGCAGAACTTCCCTCCCTGCGTCCTGGGCTCTGGGCTCCATCGGAAGGTGCCATGAGTATCTTGGGTGGACACACGGTGGAGTGTCCCCATGTGGGGAGGCGTGTTGGCTGCAGTGTGTCTGAAAGGCCTCTGTGTCGTGGCAGGTGAGGTCCCCAGAACCTCAGCCCCAGGCATCCAAGCAGGGAGTGGACATGAGTTTAAGGGGCTGGGAGGGAGTGAGGCCTGCAGAACCTGATTTCCTTGTCAGCTCAGCCACCAACTTCAACAGCTCCTCACAGCCACCTCCAAGCTGGCTAGACTCACTTCCAGCACCCCCTACCCCTAGAATCCAAGCAGGCACCCCAGACTGCACACCCAGTCACAGAGTCATGGAGCCATGCGTGACTGGCCCGGACCACCTGCTGAAGCTGAGCGGCTCCTGGCGCCTTCCTCTGTCCACGTGATCATCCATGCGAGGAACCTGTATGCATTGAGGAATCTGTGTGTATTTTCTGTGGCTGTCACAACAGACTGCTACAAACCTCGGGGCTTGAAACAAGAGTTTATTCTTGGACTTCCCGGTGGTGCTGTGGATAAGAATCCACGTGCCAGTGCAGAAGACGCAGGTTCAATCCCCGATCCAGGAAGATTCCACGTGCCACGGAGCCACCTCAGCCCGCATGCCACAACTTCAGAAGTCTGCACTCTGCAACAAAGAGTAGCCCCAGCTCCCTGCAACTAGGGAAAGCCCGCGTGCAGCAGGAAGACCCAGCGCAAGTAAATACATATTTAAAAAACAAAAAGAGAGAAATTCATCCTCCTACAGTTCTGGAGAATTCTGAAATCAAGGTGTCAGCAGGGCCTTGCCCCCTCTGAAGGCTCCAGGAAAGAATCCTCCCTGGCCGTTCCAGCCCCTGGGGGCTCCCGGTGTTGCCTGGCCCGTTGACGCCGCCCTGCAGTCTCTGCCTCCCTCTTCACGTGGCTTCTGTGTGTCTGTGTCCTTTACTCATAAGGATACCAGCTGTTGACTTTAGGGCCCTCCCCCCAAGTCCAGTGTGATCTCATCTTACGATCCCTGACTAATGCCATCTGCAAACATCCCATTTCCAAATAAGGCCACATTCTGAGCTTCCGGTGGGTGCGAATTGGGGGAGGGACACCATTCAGCTCACTGCAAGTGCCTACTGTGTGCCCCAGGCCATGGGGACAGAGTAGTGAACCAGACAGGGCAGGGCTGGGCTGGGGAGAGACAGAAACCCCTAATTACAGGAGAGATGCTCTAGTAAACTCCACCAGTGAACTTGGACTCAGGACACCCACAACCAGAGGAGGAGTCTTGGGGTAGGCCTGGGGAATGACCCTCCTCCCTGTCCTGAGTCCCTGCCCACAAGACCTGGGGCCTGAGTTTAGGACTCACCCTCTCCTGGGAGCCTCCTTGATCCCAGAGGCGCCCCCTTGGGGCTTCCAAGGCCCCCTACACTTCCTCCCGGCATCCGAATATAATAGGGTTGTATTTTTTGAACTTGGGAATTCTCCAAGTCTATTTATTTACAAATAGAATGCTTTCTGTAAACAAGCAATGATCATTGAAAGCCTTGATAGAAAAACGCACTGGCTTTCTCCGCATCCACTCTCTGGGAGTCGTCTTTCCTAGCAGGTAGGTGCAGTCAGCACAGTCAGCAGTGCACAGTAGGTGCTTCACACTGTCTGAATACATGGCTGACCAGTGTCACCCTGCCTGCCCTGGGACAGTGAGATGGTTAAGTGACAGCCTGTGGCCTCGAGTTCACTGCAGTACAACCTCCTCATTGCCTAGTCTAGAGCGGAGCACACAGCTGGTGCCCCATAAATGCTGGCAGTGGTTGGGGAGTTGCCTTTGGGGTCCCCTCCATCTTCGCTGCTGTCCCTGGTGAGGGGACCAGCAACCAGGGATGCTGGGATAGGGAAGACTCCAGCCCGAGGCTTCAGGGATTTCCTTCCGGGTCTCCACTCCAGGGACAAACTGTCAGCTTCCAGGTCTCCTGTCCACAGCCGCTGCCCGGACCCCACAGACTTGGGAGGGTGAGTTGTCATTGTTCAGTCGCTAAGTCGTATCTGACTCTGTGACTCCATGAACTGCAACACGCCAGGCTTCCCTGTCCTTCACCATCTCCTGGAGTTTACTCTAACTCATGTCCATTGAGTCAGTGATGCCATCCAACCATTTCGTCCACTGCCGTCCCCTTCTCCTCCTGCCTTCAATCTTTCCCAGCATCAGGGTCTTCTCCAATGAGTCAGCTTTTCTCATCAGGTGGCCAAAGTACTGGAGTTTCAGCTTCAGCATCCGTCCTTCCAATAAAGATTCAGGGTTGATTTCCTTTAAGACTGGTTGGATTTCCTTGCAGTCCAAGGGACTCTCAAGAGTCTTCTCCAAACCACAGTTCAAAAGCATCAGTTCTTCGGCGCTCAGCCTTCTTGACGTGAGGCTGAGCCCACTGGCCAACCCACTAGCCTTTACTGACCAGCTACTGTGTGTTGGTGGGGGCTGTGTTACAGGCTCAGCGGCAAAGAAGCCAGCCCTATCTGTCCCCTGTGGAGCCTGTGTTTTAGGCAGAGCAACAGACACAGACAAATCAATAAGGTATCAGGACCCAGTGCCAGGGAGAAAGAAGGCAGGAAGGTTCAGGCGGTGGCAGATATTGAATAGGCAGATCAGGGTGGGCGGCCTCCTGGAGGAGGTGACATTTGACAGAGAGTTGGGAGGGGAGGAAGGATTGTTAAATGTCTGGGAAAAGCAGAGGGAAGGCCTGTGGTGTGAGGTCACCTTAGGGTCCAAGGAAGAGGGAGGAGCTGGTTGTGGCTGCAGCAGAGGGCTGGAAGGCAGGAGGGCGGGGTGGCCATGGAGCCCCTCTCGCCCGCCAGAGAGAGGACTTTGGCTGTTCTCCGTTTGAGCTGGGAGCGAGCCGTGGAAGGTGAGCACAGAGAACAGACACGACTTGGAGCTCACACAAGGTCTTCGTCCTCAGCTGTTAAATGTTGGGGTCAGACTGTTCTGTGCACGGGGCCATCCTGGCAGTGGAAGGGCAGTTTGGCCGCCCCCCTGGCCGCTACCCACTGCCAGCTGTGACAACCGAAACGTCCCCAGACACGACTGCGTGTGCCTCGGGGTGGGGGGCGGTTGCTGGGCAGATCGCCCCGTTGGCCTGTGTGCGGAGATGGTCAGGGAGCGAGGCCGGGAGTGAGGACTCCCGTGAGGAGGGGTCTGCTGGTGGGTGTCGGGGAGCAGCCGTTGGTTCTGGGTCTAGTTGGAAGCAGGAGCAGGGAGCACGGAGCTGTGGGATCTGTGTGGGTGGGCATGGAGCTGGGTCTGGACATGTCCATCCTGGGTGTCACTGGGCTGTGGGCCCAATGGAGCAGGGACTTCCCTGGTGGTCCAGTGGTTAGACTCTGTCCTTACACTGCAGGAAACGTGGGTTCGATCCCTGGTCAGAGAACTAAGATCCCCAAAAGTCCTGGAAATTTGCCACAATCTCCACTTACAAAGCATTTTGTGTTTTCCCTTGTGATCTCATTTGATTCTCAAGACTGGCACCCTTGGGAGCCCCAGTTACAGATGAGGACACAAGGCCCAGAGAGGCTGAGTGACTTGCCTGAGGTTACACAGCAAGTCAGGCGTGAGTATGGAGAGGAAGCCATCTCAACCCAGGGCCCAAACCCTGGTCTGTATCCAGACCCCTGGCGGCTGGCTGAGTGAGGATAGGGGTGGGGGTTTGAGTGGAGGCAGGCTTTATTTTTCTAATTTTTTTCCCCTAAACTTTCTTTATTTGCTGAGGTTTCTGAAAAGAATGTGTTTCTCTTTTGTATTCGAAGAGAAACAAAACCTAGAAAGGGAGGTTTGGGCTTGGTTTTTCACCAGAGACTCCTTGTGAAGCCATTCCCTGCTCCCCCCACAGAAGAGCTGACTGGCTCCGGATCTCGGGCTCCTAGGCAGCGTGCTGGTGGGCAGACTCAAGGAAACAGTCTTCAGGGAGGGCAGATAAGCATGACTCTCAGAAGAGAAAACAGGACGCCTCTAAGATTCTTCTAAGAGCTCATCATCTAGAAAATGCTGCTGCTGCTGCTGCTGAGTCGCTTCAGTCATGTCCGACTCTGTGCGACCCCATAGATGGCAGCCCACCAGGCTCCCCCGTCCCTGGGATTCTCCAGGCAAGAACACTGGAGAGGGTTGCCGTTCCCTTCTCCAATGCATGAAAGTGAAAAGTGAAAGGGAAGTCGCTCCGTAGTGTCTGACTCTTTGTGATCCCACGGACTGCAGCCTACCAGGCTCCTCCGTCCATGGGGTTTTCCAGGCAAGAGTACTGGAGTGGGGTTCCATCACCTTCTCCAATACTTGCCTGAAAAAATGAAAGAAAAGACTTGCCTAAGTCCCCGAAGACATGTATGGAGTTGGGGTCTCCCTCAGTGTGGTCTGTGGTAGTGATAACAGGCAACAACCTACAGGTTCATCACAGGCGCCTGGAGAGTAAGCCCAAGTGCCTGCCCTGGGGAGAATAGTACGAAGCCGTAAAAAAGAACAAGGCCGCAGGGAGGGTCCCGGGATAGTATCGCTGAGTGGAAACAGCTCAGTGCGGCAGCGAATGTCGTGAGTGTGTGCCCAGTCGTGTCTGGCTCTTTGCAACCCCATGGACTGTAGCCCACCAGGCTCCACCGTCTATGGAATTTTCCAGGCAAGAATACTGGAATGGGTTGCCAGGTCGTCCTCCAGGGGATCTCTCTGACCCAGAGATCTCTTGTGTCTCCTGCAGCAGCAGGCAGATTCTTTACCACTGAGCTACCTGGGAAGCCCTTGATACTATTTGTAAAACAAAAACAAAATAGGAAAGAAGAGAGATGTGGCTTTGTTTGTGGATTCTCAGACAATCCCTGGAAAGTACCAGAAGACACTCTTAACAGGGACAGGCTGAGGGTCAGAAACAGGAAGAAGACTTGGCTTTTTCTTTTCTTTTTCCCTTCAGTTATTATTATTTATGAATACAAAATAGTTCAAGCCAACAAAGAAAATATAAAGAATAGCATCCCTACCACCCAACCCAAGAAAGAAAATATGGAGGGAACTGGGACCCAGTGAGAGAGTGTTCTTCCCGGCTCGCAGGAACCGCCTTCCTGAACCTGCAGTTCATCCTTCTCAGAGTGTCTTCGTTCGCTGCTCCCTTAGCACCCCTTGACTTGAACTGAGTTTTGTGCTTTGTCTTCTGTCGGTTACCTCTCGCCCCAGGGATGCAGAAAATTAAAAGACGTCTTCTTGCATTGTCACCCCTCCAGACTGCTCCGGGAGCTTCAGTTTCCTGGAACAAGGGGGCTGTAACCCTCCGTCTGGGCCCGCGGAGGCCCTGGTGGAGCAGAGGAGCTGGAGGGAGGGCAGAGGCAGCCCTGGGCACCGCAGCCCCAGCCCACTCGCCCGGCTTCTGCAGGCCCGGGGCGTGGAGCCAGCAGGCTGGAGCCAGGCGGCCTCCGGGGCCTCCTCACAGCCGCTTTTGATAAAGCCCCTCTGTGCACGGGGTGGGGGGGCCCCGGCCGGCTGGAGCCAGCTCACATCTGGAGGCCAGCACAGGCCCGGGGCAGCCGGCGCGGCTGACAGTGGCGCCACCCCGAGCCACACGCCCAGCTCTGGGTAAACAGCCCCGCGCCCACCCAGCAGCTCACCTTTCGCCCACAAGGCCGCCTTTCTTCTCGGACCCGGGCCGCGGCCACCGCGAACATTCCTCCAGAACGAGGCAGAACAGGCCGCTGACCTCCAGACAGGGCCGAAATGTGAAGCCAGGCGTCAGGTGATGGTGGAGAAGGGGGCGGGGCCGTGGGAAAGCACCTACTATGTGCCTGATGCCCACCGAGCTCATTTCGGGCTCACTGGTGCCCTGGGAGGGGCAACGGTGATAGAGAGCGTGTGCGTTGGCCCTAAAAGACCGGGGTGCGAAGCCCAGCTCTGGCTGTGTGCACTTAGGCAAGGTACTCCACCTCTCTCAGCCTCCTCTGTGAAAGGAAAATTATAAGAGCACCTCCCCCAGACTGTTAAAGAAGTTACCCTGGGCGGTTCCGGCAGCCCAGGACTTAGGGTTCTACGCTTCCATTGCAGGTCCCCCTGGGCAGGGAACTAAGTTCCCACATGCTGTGTGGCACAGGCAAAAAATTAAATGAAAAAAGGAGTTACCCTGCGTTAACTGCGGAGAACTGGGCCTGGCCTGGCTTATACGGGAGGGATCTTTGGCCCCCTCTGTCACCCATTCAACAAAGCTATACTCGGGGTGTTCTCTGATTGATACCAGGATTAAGATGGGGAAAACTGGGGGGCTCGGCCCACTAGGAGCTGGCAAGGCTTCTGCCCAGCCCCCTGAGGGACACCGGGGCCAGCCTGGGCCCAGGCGGCGGTGGGGTAGACCGTCAGGCTAGGGCTCCCCACATACACCTCTCTTTGGGGAGCGTGACCCAGGACCCTCCTGGGGCCTGCAGGCCTGGGTCCTCGGTTCCTGTGCCAACAGGTGGCAGAACGCGGCCAGGCTTCCTGACTTTGGACCCGGCGAAGCTTCCAGAAAAGCCGGTTCTGCCTTTTCCTGGCGGTAGCCCCTCGCTGTGCCCCCGTTTCTCCACCTGCAGGGGCGAGGGCCGGGGCAGCAGCACAGGTACCTCCTGACACTCGATTTCCTCACCTGCCAGGGGGGTAAATAGCACAGGTGCCAGGCATGCCACGGAGCTGGAGAGGTCCACAGGAAGGGCACAGTACCTGACACAAAGCGAGAGGTCTGAGTCGAAGTCAGGGTGGCTTCCTGGAGGAGGCCCCCGTGTTCTCTGGCAGGGGTGTGGTGGGGGAGAAGCAGGACTGGAAGGAGGCTCAGGGCGAGAGACAGAACGGAGTGCCTGCAACATACACAGCCCATACTGCCCCGCGGCCCCCAAGAGCCAGGTCCCTAATCCAGCAATTGCCAAGGTCAGCACCCTGGCCATTCCCATTTCACAGATGAAAAAAACGAGGCTTGGAAAGCAGAAATAATTGGTTCCCTTGAGGACTAAAAGTCAGAGTCAGAATTTGAACCCAGGGGGCCAGAATGCCTCCCCCTTCCCTCTCTTATTCCCCGTTTCCTCACTTGGGTCTTTACTGCAGCCCCACTATGCGCTGGACTCACAGAGCCGAGCAGACCCAGGAGCCCCAGCCCCAGATCCTCACATCTCTGTCCACCACCAGGCTGGGCCTGTCCCTGGCCCCTTCAGGGCCTCGGTTTCTTTCCTCTGAGGAATGGGTTGAACTCCCCCACTCCTGGCCTGGCCTGCTGCCTCTAGGCAGCGGGGATGGCGGCAGCGGGGCGGGCGGGGGCCGGCGGGCGCGGGTCCTCCACCTGCTGCGGCCCCCCAGTCCCCCGTGAACCTGCTCGCCAGGCTGGAGCCAGCCGCCATCTGGAGCGACGGGCTGTTTATGGAGCCGGGCGGCGGGGGCCCTGGCCCTGACCTGGCCAATCTGGAAGCGATTAGCGGCCCCAGGGCTGGGAGCGTTTGGAGTTCTCATCAGCGGGTCGAGACCACCCCCTCCAGCCCCTACACCCGAACCAACCAGAGCCAAGGCCGCTCTGGGGGTCTCTGAGGAGCCCCGTTTCTTGCAGGGCACTCCAGTTCGGACCTGCTCCAAGGCCTAGAGCTCTGAAAACCAGGCGAGACTGGGCCACACACACAGGACGCAGAGGTGGGTGGAGAGGGTGGGGGCGGGGAGCGCCGGGGCCTTCCTGGAGGGAACCTCGCGTGGAGTTGCTTGCTGGCATGTTTGGTTTTGCATATACATGCAAGCGCACAGAGGAAACACACACACACACACACACGCACACGCACACGCACACGGAGCTCAGCACGGAGGGCGTGAAAGCGCAGAGTGAGAGTCAGGGTGGCCCCCACTGCCCCCGAGTCCGCACTCCCTGCACCGAACCCAGTGTTGCAGTGTCTCAGATCTCCTGAGAGGCTGCGACCGTCTACGCATACAATCGAGTTGTTCTTCTTGCCTTTTTCTCCAACTGGCAGCCCACTTTACATTTGGGCCTGCCTCTTCTCCCTTGGATTAATCCATATTTCTACCACTAGACGGCAAAGAATCTGTCTGCAATGTGGGAGACCCGGGTTCAACCCCTGGGTCAAGAAGATCCCCTGGAGGAGAGCATGGCAGCCCACTCCAGTATTATTGCCTGGAGAATTCCATGGACAGAGGAGCCTAGCGGGTTACAGTCCATGGTGTTGCAAAGAGTTGGACACGACTGAGTGACTTTCACTTTGCCGAGGAATAATAACCATAATGTTCACAATAATAATAATGGCAGCAAAGATTTTCAAAGGATTTACTGTGTGCCAGGCACGGTTCCAGATGCTTTACATGGATTAATGAATGCATCAGAAAGGTGAAGTGATCCTATCAGGAGGTTCTAATCTCCATTTTGTAGATGGGGAAACTGAGGCATGGAGTGTCAAGGTGCCTTCCCAGTGCCACACAGCTGTGCCTGGCAGAGGTAGAACTCAGACTTGAGCAGGTGGGCTCCCAGGTCTGTGCTCCAAAATCCTTCACCATCCGGCCCCTCCCTCTGCTTTCTGGATGGATCTGGTGGTTTTGACGGGTGACAGGTGATGTACTACTGGGATATCTCCATCTTGCTGCTGCTGCTGCTGCTGCTAAGTCACTTCAGTCATGTCCAACTCTGTGCCACCCCATAGGCGGCAGCCCACCAGGCTCCCCTGTCCCCGGGATTCTCCACGCTGGAGTGGGTTGCCATTTCCTTCTCAATGCATGAAAGTGAAAAGTGAAAGTGAAGTTGCTCAGTCCTGTCCAACCCTCAGTGACCCCATGGACTGCAGCCTACCAGGCTCCTCCGTCCATGGGATTTTTCAGGCAAGAGTACTGGAGTTGGGTGTCATTGCCTTCTCTCATTTCCATCTTGGGCTGGTGCTAAATGTGCTATGAACACCCTTGTGGGACATCACGCCACGTGGAACTGCGGGGAGGTCCCATCTCAGAAGTGCCTGGCCAGACAGAGGAGTGAGCAGAGCAACGGCCGACGGCCACTGCCCAAGTGTTGTCTTGGTGGTGATGCTGGAGGTGATGGTGGTGATGCTGGATGTGATGCTGGAGGTGATGTTGGACGTGATGGTGGTGATGCTGGATGTGATGCTAGAGGTGATGCTGGAGGATGATGTTGGAGGTGATGCTAGAGGTGATGCTGGAGGATGATGTTGGAGGTGATGCTGGAGGTGATGCTGATGCCTGATCCAGTTCCCCAGAAGAAGGGAGGAATCCTCAGCTGCCACATCCTGGGCCTATTTCTGGGGTTACTTGACCTCCCTCCTGTTCTCTGATGGGTGGACAGGACTCCAGGCTCCCCTCCCGTCTGCCCGCCTCCAGCCACCGTGCGCCCCCAGTCCCGGCTCCACACTGTGGCCAGAGCGACGGTAAAACCTAAGCCAGGTCAGGCCCTTTCCAGCTCCCCCCTCTCTCTCCCTCCCCCAATCCAGGCCAAGCCAGAGGTGGGCCCCCGAATTGCCACACCCACTCCCCCACCTGCTGCAGGGGCCAGTCTTGGCGCCTGGGACACCCCCGCCCACTCTTCACCTGGCTACATCCTCTGGTCTGAACGTACAGCCTTCCCCAAGTGCCCAGACTGAGGCAGGCAGGGCCTCCCCTGACCACCCACCCCCAACAACCTGGGCCCCTGAGAATCTTAGCTTGACTCACACTATCTCTGATGGCTCTCTACTAACACAATATCTACAGAGACTTTTGCCTGTTTTCTTCGTTTCCATATCCTTGCAGACTGGAGTTTAGTAGATGCTCAAAAAAGTTGTTGAGGGACTTCCCTGGCGGTCCAGTAGTTGAGACTCGGTGTTTCCCATGCAGGGGAGCTCCTGGTCGGGGAGTTAAGATCCCACATCCTGTGGGGTGCGGTCAAAAAGTTTAAAAAAATTACTGACAGGGTGAAGGTATGAATGAATGAATGAGTCAGTAGGGAGCCCAGATCTGTGGGCAGAACACCCGTTCTGAGGTGGGTGGGGTCCGGGCCGCCCCCCTCAGGGGATGGGGAGAGGAGCACAGCTGGGAAGGGAGGAAATACAGACAGGTTCCGAACGCGCCCACTGTCCTCAGGCACCTGCTCATTCTTTGGGCCTGCAAGATCCATTGTACAGATGAGGAAACTGAGCCCCCTTCATTCACTCCACAGACCCATCCTTCAGTCTCCAGGCCTGGGGCTGGGAGCAGGGTGGTTCCGAGTTTTCAGAGCTGGTGGGAAGGGCGAACCCAATAGGGAGGGGAACGGAATGAACCAGAACACCTGAGGGCCACCACGCCACAGTCAGCCGCTGACGTGGCCGCTGGCCTCGCCCCGAGTGACCCTCACACCAGCGACAGCGCTCTGTCCCCTCTTCTGGAGGCTCAGGGACAGTAAGGACCACAGCCGGCGCTCACTTGGCCCTCACGGGAGCCTGACACAGATAGATAGCTCATTTATTCCCACCAGGCCTCCAAGGCAGGGACTCATCACCCCCACCTTACAGAGCGGTTAGGTGACCTGCCTAGGGACACACAGAGGTCAGCAAGGTAACACTGTGACATCACACACAGGGTCCTGAAGGCTAAGCTCGGGGGAGGGCCCCTTTGGAGGGAGGCCCTGAGGTCTCCCTGGCCCCGGCGTGTTTCATTTCTCTCTTGGAGGTGGGGATGTGGATGCTCACGCCTCATTCCTGAGCTCCTGGTGCAAGCTGAAAACGAACCAAAGCAGCACGTGGGCACACAGCCCCACTGCGGAGAGCGACTAAGCGTGGAGACGGGGCTGACCTTTGGCCCAGCCCTAGCTGACCCGGGGGCTGAACCCAGCCTGGGTAAGGGGGCTGCCCCCTCACCAGCCTCTGGCCCCCCAGGCTCTCAGTGACGCAGCTGTGGGGCGTTTGGCAACCTGGGCTGCCCACAGTTACGACAGCCCAGCATCTGGCAGCTGGGAGAGTGGGGCAGGGCGGGGAGCCCCAGCCTGCCCCTGCCCGGTCGGCTGACCCCTCCTCCCGGCAGCGTCTCTGGCTCGTCTTTCCTCCCCTTTACCAGCTGACGTCACAGTTGCTGGTGACTGGAGAGTCTGCGCCCTGAGGGCAGGAGCCTGTGCTGCCTGCCCTGCACACAGTGGCGCTCCATAAGTACTTGCTGAAGGAACAGATGAAAGCTGGATACAAGAACTGCACCCTCCTTCCTCCCTGTCTTCTCTCCACAGGTAGTTGTTGAACACCTACTATGTGCCAGGCGACCGGGACCCACTGGTGAAGGGAACAGGCAAAGATGCCCGTCCTCGCGGAGCTGAAGTTCAAGAGAGGATGCCGGTCATCCACGCGGGCATCCTGCAAACACGGCAGCTGGGAGAGTGGCCACATACCTGCTGCAGGCTACTGGACCCCTGGGGGTTGGGAGGGTCCCCCAGAGAAGCACCGCCACTACTCCTCCAGCCCAGAGAGCCGTGGGAGAGGCAGGCAGGCTCAGCAAGAGGAAGCCCTGGGGTGCGGACCTGCCCTCCCAGCCCGGATGGGTCCCTGAGGAAGTGACGCGCTGAACACGGAGCTGGATCCCCACGAGGAAGACTATTCCCTTCCCAGCAGGGGCAGCAGCCCCGCAAGGGCAGGAAGCCTGCCCCACCCTGGGAGGCTGGCGGCTCTGCGCGGGTGGCCCTCTCTGGCCTGGCTTTCTCCTGGCGGAAAGGGAACAGTACCCCCCACCCCTGCCCCCGACAACAGACAGGGGTGTCGGAATGCTCTCTGGGAGCGTTTTAGAGGGCTGGGTGAGGCACTCGGTCTAAAGTTTTCTTTCCTTTTTTTTGGCGGTATAGTTGCTTAACAGTGTTGTGTTAGTCTCTGCTGTACAGCGACGTGAGCCAGCCACGCATGCAGTGTACCCCTCTTCCCTGGATTTCCTTCCCATTTAGGTCACCATGCGTTGTATTCCCCCCGTCTTTCCCACTAGGCTGTGAGCACAGTGGGTGCTCAGGGCACTTCTGGGGATTCAGTGAGCCAGTGAGTCTCGGGTTCCTCGTCTGTGTGATGGGATGATGCTGGTGCGGCCACAGGGAAGGAATGAACCGCTCTTTATAGCTTGCGTTGTCTCCTCTCCGCAGGTCCTGGGGGTGGGTCAGGCCTCTGGGGACCCCCTCAAGTCCTGGAAGATGACCTTCTCTGCGGGTTGTGGGAGACAGAGACGAGAGGGTAGACGGAACAGCCCTCCAGCTCTGAACGTGGAGGCAGGACCCTGAGTGCTTAGAAGGAAATGATAGGCCGCCTCATTCACAATGGAAGGAAACTGAGGTACAGCCACAAAATAATAAAGCCTCGGGCGTGCTGAGTGCCTCCGGTAAGCCAGGCGCTGTGCTGAGCCCTTTGACCCACGTTCTTCCATTTAATCCTTCCAACAACCATCATCGTGGGAAGCTGATACCAGGACCCCTACTTTACAGGTGGGGAAAGGAAGACTCAGGAAGGTAAGCCAAGGCCATGCCCCCTGTGAATGGGGGACCTGAGCTGGGCACACAGATCTGTCTCCAGAATCCAGAACCGAAACCCTGGGCCGTCCTGGGGGGAGGTGGAGGGAAGAGAGGAAGGAAGCCTGGGAGAGACGGAAGGTAAGCCCTTGTCTGGGGGCCACGGCAGAGGAACAGATAATTGCAAGAGTGAGGCACCCGGCGTCAGCTCCACGTCCACCCTGCCCTGGATGGCCCAGGGCAGTTTGGAGAAGGCCCAATTTCAGCCCACCCCAGCAATTTAGAATTTTCTTTGTTTTATTCGCTCACTCATTCATGCAATCATTCAGTCAACAGAAAGCAAAGTTCAGGATGACACAAACATAGCCCTGTAAACAATAAATATAAACGGGTCGAATGGGCCTATTAAAACACAAAGACTCTTGTATGAGATCAAAAATCAAATCTAGTCATTTATTCACGGACCTAATATTTATTAAATGCCTAAAATATTCAAGGTCCAGTTTTAAATTCTAATGATAGAACCTAAAAATAAAGCGTCTGCTGGTGGAAAAACACCGGGAAAGGTGATCCAGGGAGAGAGACCTGAAGGTGCAAAAGACTGAGGCTGCAGTGAGCTGGAGGAGGGAGGAGCAGAAGGGGGGCCCCTGTGGCTGGAGAGCAGCCCTGGCGAGCGCGGGGAGCGAAGCAGCAGAGGCCCCGCCAGGTCGGGAATAGAGAGCAGCGGCAGCAGCAAGCAGGGCCCAGACGCAGAGGACCCGGGTCCTTCTCTCACAGAGTCCTCCCTGCCCCGGCAGGCCCAGCTGGATTCTCAACTCTTCCCATCTAGGAGCCCTCCCTGCCCCCCAGACGGGGCCAAGATGCCCTGGCACAGCCCCCTCTCCAGAGGGGACTTTGTGGATCAGAAGCCTGCTGGGTGCCAGGCCCCACCACCGGTGGCTTCCATGCTTCTTTAGCCCATTAAGTCCCACCACCAGGTTCGTTCCTCCCATTTTGCCAAAGAGAAAACTGAGCCTCAGCGGGGCCGGGGGGCCCGCCCGAAGCCACAGAGGCAGGCAATGGCAGGCCCGAGGCTTGGATTCAGAGCATCTGACACTGTGAGTGCCTTCTCGGCCCTGTGTGCTGCCTCCCGGGAAAGGGCAGTGGAGCGGCCTCGGCCGGCTGTGTCCTCACGTGGGTCTCCTGGCCTCCTTGACCTCAGCTCTCCATCTGGGAAACCGCAGGCCACCTCAGCGTCAGGCCCTTGACAACGCCCTCCCTCCGGACAGCGGAGTTCCCAAAGTGCTGAGGTAGCGTTTCTGATTCCATCCCCACAGTGAGTCCATTTAACAGAGGAGGAAACTGAGGCTCAGAAGGGGGAAGTGACCCTCCATGGTCATGGCCTTGGGACTCCTGAGGGCCTGAGACTTTCGCTGAATCTGTTCATTGGATAATAAGGATGGGGACTCCCAACGATGCAGAGACTCGGGGTTGGAGTGATGGGGTGGGGGGGGGGAGACAGAAAGGAATGGGACACACAGACAATGAGGGAGAGAAAGCCTGGAACGCAGGAGCCCAGCTCCCAGCCTCTGCCCCTCACTGCATCCTGGGGAAGACAGGGGCCAGGCCCCTCGGTCCAGATTATTTCCTGAGAGCAGGGAGGGCCACGGGAAGTCTCCCCACTCAGGTCCTGCCCAAACAGGAAATGCCAGGCAGTCCCCCCACCCCCATCCCAGGGCCGTGGGAAAGATTAGCCTGGGATTTCAGCGTCTCCAGCAGCTCAGGCTCAGCCTCAGTGGGGAATCTAGACCCTAACAGGGCCTGTGTGACCTTGGGCAAGGTCCTTCCCCTCTTGGGGCCTCAGGCTCCCGCTCTGTAGTCACAGAGCTCTGCCACCTCTGGGCTATGTGACCCCAGGCAGGTGGCTGTGGCCCACTGACGTCGAGCTCCTCCTCCTGTAAGACAGGGAAGGGGCACACAGAGCGTGCCCTACCCACTGAGTCTTCATCACCCCAGGCGAGGGTATGATGAGGAGGCCTCCGGAAAGATCCCCGCAGTCCTCTGCGAAAGATGCCCTAGCTTCCCTGGGCTCGGGAACCACGGCAGGGTACCTCTCTGCACCTCACCTCCCAATCGGTACCCAATTTGCACGAGAGGCAGAGCCCTGAATCACAGGGATTGAATGTCAGGAGAACGGATCATGGGGTGGAGGGGGGCAGTCATTGATTTCAGGCCACGGGAGAAGGTAGAAGGAAGCAGATTCGAGAAAGATAGGGATGCTGGCTGGCGGGGGTAGAGGGGTGGCTGGAGCGTGTGGCCTATTATTCACTTCTCCTTCCCAGTGAGGAAAGACAGCCAGGGACTTCTGTGGTGGTCCAGTGGTTAAGAATCCGCCTGCCAATGCAGGGGACACAGGTTTGATCCGTGCTCCGTGAAGATTCCACATGCCTATGCCTGGGAACCACAGCTACTGAGCCCCTGCACCCTAGAACCCGGGGGCCGCAACCGGAGAAGCCACCGAAACGAGAGGCCCAAGTGCTGCGACTGGAGAGTAGCCCCGCTCACCGTACGGAAAGCCCACGCATCAGTGAAGACCCAGGGTGGCCGCAAATAATAAATAAATTAAAAAACATTTTTCTTTAAGGATGTCAGAATAGTGGTGGATGAGCCAGGGGTCAGGGCGGCACACACCCCTTGGGGACTGGCAGAGCTCTAACGGGGCCGCGTGGGAAGGGAACAGGCCTGGCGCAGGGGTGAAGGTGGCTGTTACCTCCTCCTGGTAACAGATGCTCCCAGCTGCCCGGCCTTGGAAGATGAGTCCTCACTCCTTCCCAGCCCAGAGCCTCCTTGTCAGCAAACTGTGACGCCATGGAGTCAGTCAAGGCTGGCAGCTCAGAGAGGAACAGCCACTTGCCCTGGGTCACACAGCAGAGTTGCTACCATATCTCCAGTCCCTCCCTAGAGAAAAGGGAGTCCCAACTAAGAACAGAAAGGGAGCCCACAGACCCTAAAGAGACTTAGGGAAACTAAGGCACCAGAGAGGCTCTGAAGCACTGAAGGCGTAATGGGTTTCTGTATTGGGACGTCTCCACCTGCCAGGGCCAGGCATGTCCTGGGACAGAAGAATCTGGGCAGTGGGCTCAAACTCTCTTACAGTCAATGCCAAATCACCACATTTCTCAGAAGCAGGTTTCTTTGCGGTAAAGTATAATAGAAGGCGTGGTACAGGTGAAGGATCCCGGATATGAAGTCAGTGCCCAGAGCAGAGCTTGGTAAACTGGGGTTATTGTCTCTATTGTTGTTAGAGAACTGCTACTTAATCCCTCTGAGCCTCGGTTTCCTCATCTGTAAAGTGGGTTTAACCATCTCTACCAGAGAGTCCCATTGAGAATTCCAAGAGTCATCCCACATAAAGCACTTCCCATGTGCCTGGCTTTCACCTTCTTCTATTCCAATATCCAGTGCCTGGCACATAGTAGGAGCTCAATATGTCTTAGCTGGGTTACTATTATTATTTATCACCCCGACTCCAGCTGTCTGAGATCTTGGGCAACTCACCCACTTCCTGCCTTGCTCAATTTCACTTTCCTCCTTCATAAAATCGAAATAACAATAGCGCCTGCCTCCCAGATCTGAACAAGGATCCATTCACACATTCCACAAACACTTATTAACTGTTTGTTTTTAGGAACAGGGGATATAACTGGGAGCACAACAGAAAAAAAAAAAAAAAACAACCCTGCCCGCATGGAGCTGACATGCTCACGGGGCAGACAGACAACATAAATCGGTATTTTATACAGAGTGTTAGAAGCTGATAAGGGCAGTCTGAGCACAGGCTTCAGAAGTTTTATGTGCTGAGACTGGACGAGAGTGAAGGGGAGGGTGGGGGAGGCCAGGCTGGGCCTGTGGGTTGCATGGGGTGGGGGTGCTTTCTGTGCCGAGTGGGGGCCCCAGAGGGTTCTGAGCAGAGGAAGGATGTGGTCTGACCAGGTTCTCTGGCAGAGGGTGGACTGTAGGGGGATGCAAGAGGGATTCAGGGGGATGAAAGGGAATGCAAGGGGATGATGTGGGATGCAGGGAGCCTCGGATGAGGTCACTGTGATAATCCTGGCAGGCGGGGACGGGCTGGACCAGGAGGGGAGCTGGGGAGACTTGGCAGAATCCTGGGTCTGTTTTCATCCTCCAGGGGATTTTCATCCCTCTTTGTCTGCTGAGGAAACTGAGCCTCAGCGAGAGCTGGTGAGACGCCTGGGATTCCAGAGCCAGGCTAGGCCCCAGGAGGCCCGCCGAGGCCTGGGAAGTGCCGCTTCTCTCGGGATGTGGGGTGTGGCCCAGACAAGCTGGGAGTTCTCACCTCTGGAGCCTCCCGTTGCCCAGACCCACGCAGGACGAGCGGTGGAGGGGCTCAGACCCTCGCTTTCTGCCCCACAAACCTCAGTCCAACCTGCTTCCCGGGATATGGCTGCTCCACTGGGGTGCCTGAGTATCGTTACCGGCATCTTTAGATGAGCAAGAAACTGTCATTATAAATTACATCATTGAACTTCGGGCTCTAGGATGTTGAAGCAGCTAATATCATTGTGTGTGTGCGTGCTCAGTCGCTGAGTCGTGTCTGACTCTGCGACTCCATGGACTATAGCCCACCAAGCTCCTCTGTCCGTGGAATTCTCTAGGCAAGAGTCCTGGAGTGGGAGGCCATTCCCTTCTCCAGGGGATCTTCCCAACCCAGGGACTGAACCCGTGTCTCTTGAGCCTCCTGCACTGCAGACAGATTCTTTACCGCTGTGCCACCCAGGAAGCCCAGATATTACCATTAACCCCATTTGAAAGATAAGGACTGAATTGTCAGGGTGGGAGGCGGGGGGTTCACTGCCCGAGGTCACACAGTGGCAGGTCTGGGGCTCGGACTCCCAGATCCTCGGTTCCAGGGGCTGAGCTCTTGGCTGCCCAGAGGTTCCGCTGAGCCCTGCAGATGAGGAGAGTGGGGACAATGAGCCCGGATCAGTTCGGGCCCGTCCTCCACCACACAGAGACCCTCTAGCAAGCCAGAGAGGCTGCTTCCCACAAGCTGGGCGGCTCCGGGCCCTACAGGAAGTTGCCCGGGCTAGGACAGGCCCGCAGCTTTGATCAGCTTTACGAGCCGTGGCTGTTTATGGAGGCCCAGGCCCCCACCTCCTGCCGCCTGGGACTGGGTCTTGTCACCGGCACTCTGGATATTGGCAGTCCCCCGAGAGGCTACATGCCGGGGGTCCTGGCCCCACTTCCTCCAGCTTGGCCCCTGCCCTGCCCCTTGGCCTCGACCCCTGGGAACAGGGCGGGAGAGTCCCCTCGGGCCAGATCCCCTCAACACAGGGGCCTCGCAGCAGCTCCTCTGCAAAGGCTAAGCAGCTCTGAGCTCTCATAGCATCTCAGGCCCTTTGCCCTGCCATGGGGCCAGCCAGCTGGAGCCCACCAGCCCTTCTGGAGCTGCTCCTCCTCCAAGCCGCCCCTGTGCCCTGGTCATCTCCTCAGAGAGCTCTCCCCAATCCCCACCTAAAGCAGCCCCCTCGTCACCCTCTGACACCGCCTTCCTTTAATTCTTCATTGCCTGTGCCACCGTCTGGAGGGGTTTGGGGCCCCAGCGTGTGGCTTGCAGGGAATCTCAGTTCCCTGACCAGGGATCGAACCCGTGCCCCCTGCAGCAGACGCTCGGAGCCTTAACCACTGGACTGTCAGGGAGGACCCTGCAATTTTCTGGTGCATTCTTTTCGCCTGTGGGTCTTCTGCCTTCTTCTGCCCCTGGACAGGGTCCTCATGGGTCCCACCCACTCCCATGTCCCCAGCATGGCCCTGGCACACAGCAGGTGCTCAGGAACCTTTTCTTCAGTGAAAGAATGATAAAGTCTGGTAGAGGGTGGGCAGCCTGAGGCCCCAGAGCGTTCCTCAGGGGCCCCTGCCCCCCGCCCCTCACATGTGCCTGGGAGACTTTCAGGCACAGATGCTGCGCGCAGAGGAGTTTCAGCCCCACGTTATGGATGAGGAAACAGAGGCTTGCCGTGGGGGCACTGCCCGCCCCCACCCCCTGTGATGCCGAGAGTGGACACCTGCTTCCACACCTGCTCCCGCTCCGTCACCCTCAGGCCCTGCAAGTGCCCCCAACGCCCACGACCAGGGATGGTTTGGAGGCCCCGGGGTGCCTGCTCCCCACCCTGCTGGCTTGGCGTCTGAGCTGTGACCTGGGGCAGGCGGACCCGTGCCCTGGCCTGAGGAGAGAGCAGCCAATTCACGTTTTCCTTCCTTCCGAGCACACACACACACTCTGGCGGGCTGCCTCTCCACTGACCCCGGCCAGCTGGGGAACCTCGGGGTGCCGGGGCGGGGAGCGTGTGGGCGCCTGCTGAGGGCAGGCCATTTCCAATTTTCACAGTTTATGAGGCTTCCCAGCCACCCAGGGGGCAGTTTCTGATCATCCTTTATTCCAGAGGGGACAATGGCTGTCCAGACTCAGAGAGGGCAGGGCGTTT
Organism: Madoqua kirkii; assembly: GCA_006408675.1. Classification (NCBI taxonomy): domain Eukaryota; kingdom Metazoa; phylum Chordata; class Mammalia; order Artiodactyla; family Bovidae; genus Madoqua; species Madoqua kirkii. Next base: position 11,148 of record SJYC01124848.1, on the reverse strand, counting down.
GCCCAAGGTCACACAGCAAGCAAGACCAGAGCCCCGGCGTTTGTGCTTTCCCTGTTCTCCTAACTCGTCCCTCCTGGGACCGAGTGTCTGGATCGAATGTCTCTACAGCCTTGGCTGAAAACCTACCAGGCTTTAGCCAAGTCCAAAATGACTGAAAAACACTTGCTCAGCAGATACGGATTTGTCAGGCCCTCGGCTGGCTCTGGAGATGGAGCAGAATGAGACAGACGCCAGCTCTCGGGGGATGATCTTCCACTGAGAAGACAGAATTAACAAGCTAGGGAAGAAACCAACCCAATGATTCAGACATGATAAGGGTGACAAATGAAAGGGACTTCAGGGTGAGGTCAGTTGCAGGGCGCTCTGCGGAGGGGAGGTTTGGGCTGAAACCTGGAAGAGGAGGAGCGTCCAAGTGGGGAGGAAATGGGGGAGGATGTCTGAGGGATGGGGGGCCTAGGTGACGAGGAGGGAAGAGGGCTGCTCACTGCACAGGGCAAGGTGGGCCTCAGTTTTCTCATCTGAACGTTAGGCTGAGCTGCTCCTGGGTCACAAAAGACCAAGGGCCTTTAAAGAGTGTGGAGCCTACCCTTCCTGCTGTCTGTGGGGGCATCAGAACCCCTCCTGCTCTGGGGGGGAGCCTTCTGGTGCTTTTCCCTCTTTTGAAGGGTTAGGCAGAGGACAGGGCCTGAAACAGGAGGATCTGGGCTCTGGAATCTTGGGTGAGCAGCTGGCCCTCTGGGAAGCTCAGTTTCCCCATCTGTAAAATGGGCACAGCCCTGCTGTCCCACCTCCTAGGGCCAGTGGCCAGGTTTCAGAGGATGGACCCTGCACTCAGCAGCTGTTCCACTTAACAGGGCTCCGATCTCCTTCCTTGGGGGTGGGGTGGGGTGTTGCTTAACCCAGTGGAAACTCAGACCTGTTAGGTGGCCAGACGTATGAGCTCAGGTCCTATCCTGCTCGGAGCTGGAAGGTTCTCAGCCCTGGGTCGGGCCCAGAGAGCCAGCCCCTGCATCTGCCTACTGGGGTGAGTTGCCAAGTCTGGGGCCACCAGCATGGTCACCCCTGGGGTCCAAGGTTGGAGAGGCTGCAGGGCAGTCTTTACCTACCCAGACAGGGCTCTGGGAAAACTCGGATTCCCAGCATCTAAACTGTCCCATCCCACAGATGAGGAAACTGGGGCTCAAAGAGAAGTGACTTGTCTGAGGACTCAGAGAACAGGGCTCTTGTCATTTAGTCCACAAATATTTGTTGAGCACCTACTATGTGCCAGGGCAAAATACATGAACAGGGATTAAACAGACAAGCTCCGCTTTCGTGGCCTTCAGTCCCATGAGAGAGGTAGACACTGAATCCTTCAAGAGTGACGCACACCAGGCTTTGTAGAAATGCCTGGGTTTGAACCCAGAGTTGTCACTTGTCAGCTGTGGGACCTTGAGCAAAGGATTTAACCTCTCTGTGCCTGATTCCTCATATACATAATGGGAGAAAATAATAAAATGGACCTCATAGCATTGTTCGGACCTGCTTGATGGCTCAGACAATAAAGAATCCACCTGAAATGCAGGAGACCTGAGTTTGACCCCTCAGTTGGGAAGATCCCCTGGAGAAGGAAATGGCATCCCACTCCAGAATTCTTGCCTGGAGAGTTTCATAGACAGAGGAGTCTGGCAGGCTACAGTCCATGGGGTTGCAAAAAGTCAGACACTGAGGAACTGACATAGCATAGTTAGGGTTGTTCACAGTTCTTACATAGGGAAGATGCTCTCTAAAGCTATTGTTTTCTGTTCTTTCATTTTACAAAAATTTATTGAGTGCCTACTGTGTACCAGGCTCTGGAGTGCGAGCTGGGAACACAGATTTGACTAAGATGACAGTCACTGATTTTGAGAGGTCTAGTTTGAGCCCAGGTGTCTGACTCCCAGACCAGCAGTTTCCAGCCCCACCACCTCCTCCAGGAAGCCTTCCATAATGCTAGCAGTTTCCAGCCCCCCACCTCCTCCAGGAAGCCTTCCATAATGCCCCTGGCCTGCTGAGAGCTGCCACATTCTGGGACTTGGTAGACCAACTCTGACACCACCCTTCCACCCACGGGTGTCCAGAGCCACTGGCCTGCAGCTGGCGCTGGTCTCAGGATGGAGGGCAGGGCCTGAGAGCTGGCAGGATGTTTTATCCATTAAGGTCCTAACAGACGCCAGGAGACGGGTGGGGTGGAGGTGGGGGTGAGAAATGACTTTTGCAGCAGGACAGTGCCTCCCCTGTCCTGGTCTGGCTCTCCCCAGGCAGTCCCAGGCCTCCACCACATGTGTCCTCCCTGAGGCCCGGCCCTGGAGAACTGAACACAGAGGGGCCTGGAACTTCTCTTGGACACACAGCAAGCTCCCCTCTGGCTTCAGCCGACAGACAGAGATCAAATATTGGGGGCCCTCGGATCAAGTCAGACCCACAGAGGGACAGAAGAGTCGTTTTGATTGCCATACGGTTTTAAACAACGACAATTCTTCAGCCCAGATTTCCGTCAAAACCCAGACTTCACGATTCCCAGGGCGAGGGGCCTCCTCTCCTGCACGCTGCCAAGCCCCCGTCGAGCCGTCGCCCACCCTCCGCGCGCCAGCACCTGCCGGGTCATCAGGTGTCTTTGTGTCACCGCACTCACATCTGTCCCTACATACGTGCGTCTGTCTGTCCTCGGTGTCTGCCCCGGAGCGCTCACTTGTCCTTCTGTACACGTGTGTGCCATCTGTGCGCATGTGAGAGCATACTGTCTCATCCGGTGCTCTGGCATGAGCTCAGTGCACGTAACGGCCCCCACCAGGCACGAGCACTAACCCTGGTCTGTCTTGCTCATGCTCCCCATGAGCCCCCCGGCTGCTCCAGCACCCCCACTCCCTGTGAAAGCCTGCCACCCCCTGACTCCACACCTTCCCTGGGGGCCTCTGACCCATGCGCGCACTGTGAAGCCTGGAGAGGGTAGGTGAGCTGAGCCCCAACCCTCACTCTGGGGCCAAGGCCTCCTCCTTGGCTCTGGGGCTATCTGGGGGACAGGGAGGAGTGGGCTCGGGGTGGGGTCCTCAGCCTCCTGCCCTGGAGGTCAGCCTCATCCCACCCTGCCTGTCTGCTGTGATGCAGGAACACGGCTGATACTCTGGGGTGCGTCTGCAGGCAGGGTCCTGCCCATGGCCCCGCACCCACAGGAACCCAGACACTTTCACAGGTCACATCACAATAACAGGAGCACTCATCACCCCTCCCCTGCCAGGTACAGAGCAGCCATACCACACTCAGTACACACTGGACCACTGACCCGCAACAGACGCGTCACACATGACCCTGCGTGTGAGCAATCACAGAGTCCCAGACACACAACACACACACGCACTCACACAGGGACCAGCAACGACAGAAGCACCAACAGCCCCAAGGAAGGCACACAAGACAGATGCCCAGAGAGAAATACACACCACCACACGAGACACACAGCCGGTGCTCACATCACACACACACTCACACAGGCCCCTGCTTTTCAGGGGCACCCCAGCGGATCCAGGCTTCCGCCAGCACCCCGAGGAGCTCTGTCGCTCCTGATCCCCCCTGCCTGGCATCGGGCCCTACCAGGAAGCCTCTCCGGATGGCCCCCAGCCTGCCCATGTGACAGCACCCCACAGCCATCCCTGCCCTCTCCTCCTCTCACAGTGGATCCCCAGGCTGTGCTTGCAACATCCTATTAATTAAACATTTTCTTTCACACTAACAACAGGATGAACTCGACAGTAAGGCCCCTCTCCCTACACCCGATGACCAGTGGGATGCTTTGGGAGGGCAGGGCTAGAACCTAGTACCCAAGGACAAAGCCTGGTTCTGCCCATCCTGCTCCTTATGCCCCTGGGCCTCGACTGCCCCAGCTGTGAAATGGGGACAATCAGAGTTGCTGTAAGAATGAATGAGCTGATTCCTGTAAAGGCTCAGAAAATGGATGGGCCCCAGGCACTCACTGCTAAGGTTAGAGTGGGCGTTACTTCCTTCTTCACAGGCAGCCTGTGCTTGCAGCTTTTTCTGGGATCTTCCGTCAAGACTTCTGAGCATCTCGGGGTGGGGATAGCATCTGTCTCCCTCCTCACTATTCCAGCTCAGTAAATGCTGGTGGAATGAATGGATACACGAGGGAAGGAATGAAGGAAGGAGTAAAGGAAGGGATGAACCGGTCCCAGGCCCTGTTACAGCTGGCCCGCTTGGGAGGCAGCAGGAAGACCATTTGGCAGGAGCAGGCCCCAAACAGCAAAGGCTTGGCCCAGAATACCAGCAGATGCATCTCCGACGGTGGGGGTTTGCTGCTATAAATCTGTTGGAGAAAGCAAAAATATTCTTGGAAATCCTTGAATTGCTTGAAATGCACGGAAGACTTGTTCTCCCACCCCATCTCTCCTAACATTCCCTTGGTTATCTGCTCCAGGCACACTGGCCTCCTGGCTGTTTCCGGAACACATCGGCCACGGTCCTGCCTCGGGGCCTTTGCACTTGCTGTTCCCTCCACCTGGAATCCTCTTCCTGACCCTCAGAATGCTAGGGGACCCCCTCCCTCAGCCCCTTCGGGTCTCTGCTCAAACGGCACCCTCTCTGTGAGGCCCGCGCTCCAGCCCACTGCTACGGCAGCCCCTCCCCGCTGAGCTCTGGTTTACGATGACGTCACTGGTCTTCCACTTCTCTCCCCTCCTCTCACCACTGCCTGATGCTGCTTTATTTTTGTCCCCAGGCGCAGTGACCAAGAAGCTGCCCGCCAGTGCAGGCCATGTGGGTTTGATCCCGGGGTCAGGAAGATCCCTGGAGAAGGAAATGGCAACCTGCTCCAGTATTCTTGCCTAAAATCAGTATAGCATTATACAGGCTTCCCTGGTGGCTCAGTGGTAACGAATCTACCTGCCAATGCAGGATTTCAGGTTTGATCCCTGGGTCGGGAAGATCCCCCGGAGAAGAAAACAGCGATCCATTCCAGTATTCTTGCTTGGGAAATCTCATGGACAAGGGGGGCCTGGCGGGCTACAGTCCATGGGTCGCAAAGAGTTGGACACAGCTTAGAGAACAAATAACAAGTATCTTTATGAACTCCTTCAGGCAGGACCTTGCTTTATTCAAAGTTGTAACTCAAGCACCTAGAACACTGTCTGGCACACAGTTCAGTTCAGTCGCTCAGTCGTGTCCGACTCTTTGCGACCCCATGACCCGCAGCACGCCAGGCCTCCCTGTCCATCACCAACTCCCGGAGTCCCCCCACACCCATGTCCATTGAGTCGGTGATGCCATCCAACCATCTCATCCTCTGTTGTCCCCTTCTCCTGCCCTCAATGTTTCCCAGCATCAGTCTTTTCCAATGAGTCAGCTCTTCGCATCAGGTGGCCAAAGTACTGGAGTTCCAGCCTTGACATCAGTCCTTCCAATGAACACCCAGGACTGATCTCCTTTAGGATGGACTGGTTGGATCTCCTTGCAGTCCAAGAGGCTCTCAAGAGTGTTCTACAACATCATGGTTCAAAAGCATCAATTCTGCGGCACTCAGCTTTCTTTGTAGTCCAACTCTCACATCCATACACATAGTAGGTGCCCAATATACATCTGTTGCCTGACTAAGCAAACAATAAGGACACAGAGGAGTGGAAGGCTCTGGAACAGATTGCAACACGCAGTAGAACACAAACAGCGCAGTGAAAGGGACCGGATGCACCACGCCAACCCAACAGAAGGCAGCAGAGGCCGGCTGAGCCTCACGGCCTCAGTGGCAGCGGACAGAACAGCCAGACCCCTGCTCAGACTATCACTAGACCCTGCTGGGAGCCCTCGGGGGCAGGCGGCCGAGAGCTGCGTTGGGTCTGGGGGTCTTAGCTCACCGCCTCCCCCCAGCTATCCTGCCCAGGGGGTTCTTCCGCCCACTTGGTCCCTATTCCTGCCCAGCAGGTGTGGTTTCTGGTCTGGGCACCAGGGCACTGGCTCCCGTCTGGGGTGATTCCTGCTGACTCACTGGCCGAGGCTCTGGACAGGATCCCATGGTCCTGACCATGTTGGGGGTGGGGGGAGCCAGGGCCAGAGGGATGAGACACCAAGTCTCTGCATGTGTGTGTGTGTGTGTGTGTGTGTGTGTGTCTGGGCTGGGGGTGGGTGCTGAGCTGGCTACAGGCCACTTTTGTCCCACGCTTGTGGTCTCTGCTTCACCTTCCCCGTTGCAAGGCTCTGAAAGGCCCCCTCCACCAAGCCACCTCCCAGGCCCAACCAAGGCCCTGGTTAGCCTCCTGATCATGAAAGAGAAGGTAAGGAGAATTAGGGTCACAGTCCCCTGCCTGGAGAAAGGCCGACCAGTGAAAAGCTGCCCGCTACCCAGCACAGATTCAAGCCTGACCCTGAAAGCCCGGATTGCCTTGTGGGGCAGGGTCCTGCTCCAACACTTGGGCCTCAAATCAGGACAGGGGGGATGTAGGGGGACCCTGCCTGCCTGTCTGATCCCAACCCAAGCATTTTCCGGTCACCCCTCTCTCCCTAGCCTTCTCCCTAATGTGTCTTGGAGACAGGCCAGCTTTCCCTCTAAATCTACCTGGAATCTGACCATGTCACCCCACTTCTGCTGCCCTTTCTGCTCAGGACCCTCCTGAGGCTCCCCCCTCACTCGGAGCAGAAGCCAAATCCTTGCCATGGTCTGCTTACCTGCCTACCTTGGCCCCTGACTGACCTCCTCCCCTCACGCCTGTTCTGCTCCAGCCACACTGGCCTCCTTGCTGCTCCCTGGTGCTGCCAGCCTTGTCCTGCCTCAGGGCCTTTGCACCTGCTGTTCCCGCAGCCTAAAACTCTTTCCGCAGATACTCACATGGCCCCAGCCCAACTTCCTTCAAACTCTGTGGCACCACTTTCTGAGAGACCTTTCTTCCCCACCCACCAATATGGAGGCCACTCCCTCTGGCATCCGGGCTCCAGCTACCTGTGCCTGATTCTTCCTTCCTGACCCTTACCACGGCCCACTGTATGGCTTTTTTTGGCTGCACCACGCGGCATACAAGATCCTAGTTCCCTGACCAGGGGTCAAGCCAGTCCCTTGGAGTGTTTGAGGCAGAGGAAAGAAGTGCAAAGTCCCTGAGGCTGGAACCTTGAGCCTCGTCTCTTGAATCTACAAATTCAAGAGACAGAAAGAAAGGCTTCCCTGGGGGCTCAGGGGTAAAGAAGCCACCTGCCAATGCAGGAGACACAGGTTCGATCCCTGGTCCATGTGCCGGGGAGCAACTAAGCCCCTGCGACGCTGCTGAGTCTGGGCTCCAGAGCCCAGGAGCCGCAACTGCTGAGCCCGCACGCCCTCGAGCCTGCGTTCCACAAGGAACGTCACGGCAATAAGCCAGTGTACTGCACCAAGAGAAAAGCCTGAACGGCAAGGAGGACCCAGCACAGCCAAAAATAACATTAATTAGTCAACTTTAAAAAAAAGAAGAGAAACAGTAAGAAGTTCATGAAGGCGCGGATAGTATGTGCGCATATGGGGGGCGGGGCTTAGGAAATTTGGGGGTCGAGTTTGCTGCCTGTAAACCAGGGAGGTACGAGGATCTCGCCCTGACACCCCAGGACGCCCTTGTATCCGACTTGCTCCTGACAGAGGGTTTTCTCTTGGTCCCACCCAGAAACGTCCACAACTGGGATCTTAGCTCTCGGTCACCCCCCTCCCCCGCCCCCGGCCCGCGGTGCTGGCAGCGCCGGGAAACGGTGACTCAGGAGTCTGGCGGGATGGGGCCTCCCTCCCCCAACGTCCGTCCGGGCAGGCGGCCGGGCAGGAGCCAGGGGGAGTCCTCCCCTGGGCCGGCCAGACACTCTACGTGGACTCCTTCTGGCGGCGGCGGCCCCAACCATGTAACCCTCCTGGAAGCTTGTCGGGGTGGGGGGTTATCCCCACTTTCCAGGGGAGGAGACTGAGCTGCAGAGACGCTGCGTGCGATACCCGCCACAGTCACAAAGCGGAACTGGCACCCTGGGGACACGGTGCTGGCAGCCGCGGTGCCCAGCTGGCAAGTATAGGGCAGAGGTTGGGTGGAGTGTAGACAGACCACACACTTCCCTGGGCACCTCCCAAGCAGGAGGGACCCTGGGCTGCAGGCCTGACCTTGGATCCCAACAGCCCCCTAGCAACAGAACCGGGTCTCCCTTCTCTCGCTAACCCCTCAGTCCACAAACACTCACCAAGAAACAGCCAGGCCCAGCGTCCAGGAAGTAGAGTACCCAGCAAAAGGGACACTGGGTGCTTCCTGGGGTGCCTTGCCCCCCTCCCCATTTCCTCATCAACAACCTCCCACCCGCCAGCCAGTGACCTCAGCCGGACACGGTCACTTAGTTTTGCAGAACACGAAACATTTTTTCCCAGCCTTCCCCGAGGAAGGCAGTGGTGGGTCAGAGGGCAGGCTCCATCCGGTTCCTGGCTGTCTGCACTCAAGCCTCAGCTTAGCCTCTTCGCTGTTCAGCCTGGGGCTGGTGTCTCCACCTCTCTGGGCTTCAGCTTCCCCATCTGCACAGAAAGGCGTGGAACAGAACTGCCTCTCGGGGCTGTTTTTCCGGTGGACTGAGGCAATGCATACAGCAAGTGCTTAGCAAACGTTCCGTGGTTGCCCGAGTCTGCCAGCCCGAGTCTGTGCTGAGTTCAACCAAGAGGCTCAGGGACCCCCATCCCTGAGCCCACTTTGAAAGCTCATCTGTGAAATCTCTCAGTCACCTCTTCCATCCCGTTAGTTACATATCCAGGTTAGATTTTTTTATTCGCTGGCATCCATGTAACAAACCGAGTTATTATTTCTTGCCTAAAATGCGGCATGGTTCTGGGGACGTAATGGACCCAGGCTACGTTCTCTTCTGATGAGGTGGCTTCCAAGCATTTCTGGAAAACTGCGTGCTCTTTTCCCATCCGAAACATCCGGCGTCACTGCAGACGTGGGACCTGAAGGTGGATGCCGCTTCCAGCCCTGGGCCCAGCCCTTCCAGCCTCAGGGCCCGTTGCCCCCCGAGCCTCTCTGGAGAGGAGATTCTGGGGGTCCCTGACTCCCTTCTGCACCCCCCAGCCTCACTCAAACCAAGAGCATGAGATCTCAGGCCTGGAGAAGTCTCTTCCCCTTGCGTCTGAAAAGCCATGAGCATCACATTCCTAATGGTAACAGCAGGGGTAGGCTTTCCCATCCTTATAGCTACCATCTGAGGGGATTCCTGCCCTAAACACCCCTGAATGGAGAAACAGGCCCAGAGAGGTGAGTCAGCTTGCCCTAAGACACACAGCCAAGAAGAACCCAGGGGGACTGACATTCTAGCAAGTCCGGCAGAGAAATGCCACCTTTAACCGCTTTCCTCAGCTTCCTCTGTAGAGGGACCAGAGACAGCCCTGGCCTCCCTCTCCTTCTCTCTCCTAGTTTCCTCACTTCTCATCAGTGTGAAGTTGACTCATGAATTCCACTTTCTGAGCCTCAGTTTCCTCCTCTGCAGAATGGGGGCAAGGCACAGCCTCCCTCATTAGCTTGTTGTGAGGATTTCCCAAGGTCATGGATGCTTTAAAAACTGCTGAGCTGACGGTTCCTCAATAAATTAAACATGGAATTGCCGCATGACCCAGCAATTACACTCTTAGGTATATACTCGAAAGAATTGAAAACAGATGTTCAAATGAAAACTTGTACACAAATGTTCATAGGAACACTAGTCACAACAGACCAAAAAGTAGGAACAAATGTCCATCAGCTGATGAATGAATAAACAAAACGTGGTATATCCATTTGTTGCTTAGTCGCTAAGCTGTGTCCGACTGAGACGTGATTTAGTAACCCGCCAGGCTCTTCTGTCTGTTGGATTCTCCAGGCAAGAATTCTGGAGTGTGTAGTCATTTCCTTCTCCAGGGCATCTTCCCAACCCAGGGACTGAACCCGTGTCTCCTGCATTGGCAGGTGGATTCTTTACCACCGAGCCACCAGGGAAGCCCTGTATATCCCTACAACAGACTAATATTCAGCAGTAAAAAGCAATGAGTACTGATGCATGCTGCAACATGAATGAACGCGTGAAAGGGGCCCGACAAAAGACTACACATCGTATGAGACATTCGTGCGAAATACACAGAGAAGGCGAGTCCACAGAGACGGAAAGTAGGTTAGTGGTTTCCAGAGACTAGAGGGAGGGGGGACTGGGGGAGTGACTGGTTCATGGGTCCAGAGTTTCCTCTTGGAGTGATGGAAATGTTCTGGAACTGGATGGTGGTAATGATTGCACAACACCATGAACGCTGTAAATGCCACTGAACTGCACGCTTTCAAAAGGTTAAAACGGTCAGTTTTATGTGTCTGTTACCACTCACACAAAGTGCTTAGCCCAGTGCCTGGCACACAGGAAGCATCCAGTGAAAGTTAGCCAGGATTATTAACTTATTTCAAGAGAATCTCACTGTACTCAGGGCTTGGGTTCCAGAGCTGGTTTGCGAAGCTTAAATCACGTCAAAACTACAGTCCACAAACCCCAGGGCCTGTGTTCCCTGCCATCTATCAACGGCACCCACGCTTGGGTCCTGTGGCCATATTTTCCATGACACGTGGTAGCCAGTAGGTAACGCTACCCAGCTGACATTGCAATTACGCTCAAAGAAAGACAGTGCGTCCCTGTTCACCTGATACATAGAGACTGATGCCACAGAGCGGTGAGTGCTATGAGAAAGAACGAAATGAGGGCTAGTTTGGCCAAGGTCATCAGAGAAGGCTCCTTGGAGGAGGTGACTCAGGGAGCCAAGCAGGTCTCCGACTGTGGCCTGCTCAGTCCCACATGATGCATCCCCGCTCTCTCAGCCCCACCGGGGCCCCTCTGGTTCACTGCATTCTAGCAACGCGTTCTCTCAGTCAGCTGGCATGCTCTGTTCTCAGGACCTTTGCGCTTGCTGGTGGCTTTGCCAGGAGCCCTTTCCCTGTAACTGTCTGGGACCAGCCGCTTCTCGTTATCCCTGTCTCTTTTCAACTGTCACCTCCTCAGGGAGGTCCTCCTGGCCTGCTATGTCTCAAGGGGTCCCCAGCAGTCACCTTCAGTCACTTCCGCCTGCTGTATCTTCGTCCTAGTGCTTTCCCCACTGGAAACTGTGTTTTTGTGTGTCTAATGTCTGTCTCCCCCACCCCCACC
>SJYC01124847.1:0-63195 GCA_006408675.1 Madoqua kirkii | reverse complement strand
CCCAACCCCGTGAAACCATCAGCGCCATGATAGCAAGGCTGTTGGTGTCTCTTGTTTTCTGGTGTATCCCCTCATGCCCATGCCTGGCACAGAGTAGGTGTTCAAGAAATATCTGCAGAAGTACAAATAAATGGATGAGTGAGTGAGTGAATGAATGAATGAATGCCTCTTTGCAGAGTAGACGTGGTTCAGCCCAAAAAGGGGCTAAGACTTCCCAAGGGCATGCCTTGGGGACAGGGTTGACTCCAAGGGCCCCCTCTTGGTTCAGGCCTCACCTGGGGTGTCCATGAGTCTCTGCTTGTTGACTAGGGGCTATGGCCCTATCTGTCTCCCTCCCTCTCGACACCCATTCTGCCCACACAATTTTGGGGTGTGGCCCTTCCAGCTCCCCAGCCATCCTGGCCATGACAGCCTCCAGCCCTGGGTGACCCATAGGGATTTTCACCAACAAGTGACATCTGAGGCAGGGAGAAAGTGCTACGCAGTTACCCATCTGGTCTTGTGTTCCTGAAACTGCTCTCCAGGAAGTGAGTAGGGGGTGAGCGAGTCAGCGGGGCTCTACTGAAGGCCCCCAGCCCCAGGACTTGAGTCTCAGCCCTCAGTCAGGATGTCTGATGGCTCAGACAGGACAGGCAGGTGGACACAGTTCTCTGACCCGCCAGTTCCTTGTGGGTCAACGCAAATGATAGCTCTCACCTCACAGGGCTGTGTGAGAAAGAAACGGGGCATGTGAGCAAAATGCCTCACACAGGGCCTGCCGTGGGGCTGCATGGGGTACACTTACCCTGATAGATAGCATGTGGGATATACTTATACCGATAGATACTGTGTGGGATATACTTACCCTGATAGATACTGTGGGGATATACTTATCCTGATAGATACTGCATGGGATAGACTTACACTGAAAGAAATGGCTTGTTGCTTATCTGGAATTCAAATCTACTTGGGCGTCCGGGTCTTTTGTAGCTGTCATGGATCTTGTTTTTGTTCGTGCCACATCTGGCCACCTTAGCATGGCACGAAATGTATTCACCAATGTTCGCTGAACAAATGAACGGAGCTAAAGTATATCGGTGAAAGGATAAACAGATGAAGCAGTGATTGAAACGCCCAGGCATTATTACTATGGTTGCCGTTGTTGGCTCACTGATGGCTCAGAAGTTCCTGCCTCTGAGAACATTCTAGCTCCTGTCCCAGGCCCAGACTATGGGGGGAGGTCGGGGCTTGCAGAGCAAAGTGATTCACCAGGAGTTGTCGCTCCTGAGGCGGGCCATCTGCACCCCCAGACAGCCCCCGTCCTCCAAGGATGATAAAACGCACCCCAGCCTGAATCTCAGAATAACCCCACCAGGCTGGGATAGCTGCCCTCCCCCACTACCGATGAGGAAACCGAGGCTCAGAGAGGCAGAGGGACTCATCCACGCTGACGGCGGCCCCCGGGACCCTTCTCTCCATGCTGGGGGCAGAGCCTGGAGCCAGAGAGCCACAGCTGGCAGAGCTCCAGGGTGGGCTGGAGCTGGTGAGTCCCACGGCCCCACGCCTGCCCTCCCCGCCACCACCGCGGGCCGAGGAATTACTCAGCCCCAGCTTAACTCTGTGAAGGAAATTCTTTCCCCTGGCAGGCTTCCCACAGATCCCCAGCTCCACGGCCGGGAACTGCCTCCCCAAAGGCCCGCTCACCTCCTGGCAGCACCAGCAGATGTGGAAACCCAGGCTTGGCTCTGAGCGGGCAGACCGTGGGCGGTGGGTGGGGCTTGCTCCAGACACGCTCTGCCAACGCAGCCAGCAAGCTGGGCATTTCATTCAAGCATTCAGCAAACGGAGGGGCCAGGTGCTGGGCCCCATTTTGGGGGTTGGCTGTGGGGGAAAAGGAGGGTCAATGATGAGTGTTTAAAAAGCACAACAACACAGCAAGCGCTCAGATCTATCCGTGCTCCTCTTCTGAGTACCTACTGTGTGCTTGGCACTAGCTAGAGCCCCCTGTGGCCCGTGAGGCAGACAGGGTCACACGAGGAAATGAGAGTGAAGAAGAGACCAGAGGGGCTTCCCTGCTGGTTGAGCAGTCATGTCTCTGCCTTCCAGGGCAGGGGGTCCATGTTCAATGGCTGGTCAGGGAATCAAGGTCCCACATGCGGTGTGGGGTGGCCAAAAAGAGAGATAGACTAGGAAGCTGCTCAAACTGGCTCATGCTGTGGGGATCAGTGTCCCAGCGTTATCTCACAGGACCCTGGTGATAACCCCAAGTGGAGGACTGTTAACTATCCCTGTTACTCAAAGCAGGGCGAGAGGACCAAGGCTCACAACTAGGATTAGCACTGCTTTAACATCACCCACATGGAGGGAGAACGGGCCATTACAGAGCACCTTCCAGTGGGTCAGCTCCCTGCAATGGGTGATCATTTATTCACTCAACAAACGTTCAGTGAGACCACATGCCAGGCAACAGGGGCACAACAGTGAACCACACAAACGAGGCTAAAACTTGATACAGGACTGATGAGCACATGGGGTCTGGAGCCAGATACCCGGGTCTAAGTCCCAGCTCTGCCACCCACCAGCTGAGTGACCGCGAGCAAGTCACTTGACCACTCTGAGCCTCCGTTTCATCTTCTCAGAAATTAGCAAGGATAGCAGTACTCGCCTCCTGGGGTTGGGAGGATTTAATGCACCTCTCCATGCAGAGTGCTAAGCTGAGAGCCTTGTCGACATTAACAGCTCAGTGCATACTGAGTCTTTTTTCTTTCAAATCTCCCTTTTCTCAGATGAGTAAACCAAGCCTCAAAGAGATGTGGCAGTTGCCCCCAGGGTGAAAAATCAATTGAGGTGGAACTTGAATCCAAACAGACTTCCCTGGTGGCTCAGACGGTAAAGCGTCTGCCTACAACGTGGGAGACCTGGGTTCAATCCCTGGCTCCGGAAGATCTCCTGGAGAAGGAAATGGCAACCCACTCCAGTATTCTTGCCTGGAAAATCAGCCTCAGTCCACTCCAGTTCAGAGGCAGTAGCTCCCTAGCCCCCGCCCCTCTCCAGTAACTTTCAACCTTGATCTTCAAGGGCTTCCAAGGGCACTCTTGGCCAGTGTCCTATGAATTACCTGCATCCAAATCTCCACCGGGTGTTCACCGCCACCCACCCTGCCCCCCACCCCATGTGCAAACACACCTGCCTCCACGAGGTCCTGGGGTCGCATTTGAATAAGGTATAAGCAGCTGATGGCTGCTATACTGGGGCCTAATGCAGCCAACCAGGCCTGGAGCAGGGCTGACGGAGGTCACCCAGGCAGAGGTGAGAAGTGGGCTGGAGTAAACAGTGTTTTATTTCAGACAGGAGGGAGGGTGGGAGGAAGGAAGGAAGGAAAGAGGGAAAAGGAAAGGAAAAGGAAGGAAAAGGAAAAAAGAAAAGGGAAAGAAGGAAAGAAGGGAAAGAGGAAAAGGAGAGGAAAAAGAGAGAAGGAAAGAACTCTCCTCTGGCCAAGCTTGCCCAAACTGAGTTTAGGGCCAGACCACAGGGCTCTCATTTCGCCCCTGGTTTTTCTGCCAGAGGCAGGAAACACTCTCCCTCGGGATGATCAGAAATAGCTGAGTTCAAAAAACGAGGCTGGGTGAGAGAACTCCAGGCGAGGGGGAGGGACTGACACCAAAGGGCTCCGTGGAGTCTAGGGGTTCAGGGCATGGCCTCGGGCGCCGGTCGGCCTGGGTTCAAATCCCTGTCCTGCCCCTGCCTGGCTGTGTGACCCTGGCTTTGGCCTCAATTTCTCACCCACAAAGCGGGAACCATAATAGTGCCAGGCACGGTGGCATCTAGGTATTCCGTTTTTATCCTCAGCCCTTGTTTTTTCCTCCATTTTTCCTGGCTCCACTCTCATTCAAACTCTCTGCTCATAGAAGCAAGACGAACTCCACCGCTCCAAGCTTCCAGTCAACCAGCCACCTGCATTTTTTTGCTTCCAGCTAAAATCCCAGGCCTGCCTCTCATTTGCTGAGAGGATGCAGTGCTCTGATTGGTCAGTGCTGGGTCACATGCCCTACCCCTAGGCGAAGCATTGGCCCCACCCCAAATCCCTGGACCCAGGATCAGGGAAGCCGGGTGCCCATAAGGGATAAACATTCAAGAAAAGGAGGACTTCATATGGCTGGTTCACATTGATTTATGGCAGAAACCAACACAATATTGTAATTATCCTCCAATTAAAAATTAAAAAAAATTTTTTTTAATAAATAACATTTTAAAAAAGAAAAGGAGGGCTTAACACATGTTGATCCTGTTAAGCTTCCCGACAACTTCCTTAGAAGAATATCCCTTTGCGGAGCTGAACAGATTGGGTCAAGGCTACCAAGAGGCAGCCTCAGCTCCAGAGCCCTCCCCAGCCACCGCTGCCCCTCACCCATCTCAGCCTCCAGGAGAACACAGGGATGACTTCCAGGGCACCTGCCTTGAGAAGATCTGTCTGTCCATTTGCTCATCTCTGAGCCTGGGGGCAGGGAGAGGTTCAGGCACTTGCCCAAGGTCACACAAAAGGGAGGAGGGAGTCAGAGTCTGGACCTGGCGCTGCCTGAGGCCAGGCAGGGCTGGGGGTGAGGCTGGCTCCTGCCACTGGGGATAGGACAGGGCTTGGGGGAGCCGGGCTGGCTTGAAAGGTGGCCTGGTTTGAACCCAGCTCCGCCCCTTAACTCTTATGTGACACCCCCACCCCCCAAGGTGAGCTGAGTGCCTTGGTTCTCTGGGTCTCGCTTGCAAAATGGCCCGAGGCCCAGGAGTTCCAACACATCCCCCTCCCCTCCGCGTCTGCTGAGGCTCTCAAGCTGATGCTCACAACCAGAACTTAGTGAAAAGCTCTCCCCAAGCCTGGCTGCTGCGCTAAGCACCTTACCCAGATGAATCTTTTGGGGAAAAGAGGTGCTGTGTCTGCTGCTGTTGTTACTGTTATCATTACCTCCACTTTACAGAAGAGAAACTGAGCCCAGGGGGCGTGGCTGGCCCGCGGCCACACAGACAGACAAAGACAGAGCAGGGATCCGGACCCAAGCCAGTCCGGTTCCAGAGCCCAGCTCCTTGCCCATTTTCCAGTGTCCTGCTCTCCATCAAGTCTAGCTGCTATTACATTGGTATCTGCTTAACTTGCTGCAGTCAGGGTCCTACCCTGACGAGACACAGGGCAGGTCCAAACTTCCCATCCTCAGTGGCCACCCTGCTGTGAAAACTTCGCCCCTGGGAGAACGGAGGCACCAAGCGGCGGCGCATGGTACCCAAGGTTGTACAGCACTGGGCTCCGCTTCAGCTTCTCACGGCAGCCTCCCCCAGAGCCAGCATCTCTTGGGTCACTCCCCAGCTCACACACAGTCTCCCTCTCTCACACACATGCACGCGCGCACACACACTCACCCTCCCCCGCCCCCCTCGGCTCCACGCTGGCTGCGGGACATTTGTTACTGTGTCAGTTCCAGCTCCCGCCCTGATGGGGGGCCGGCAGGCAGGGGGCTTCCTGGCGGCTCTGGGAGGGAAGAATGTGCCCCCGCCCCCCGCCCCATATGGCCTGCATCCCGGCCCATCTGCTTTCCATTGCCTGGCGCGGCCACTGCGGGGCCGCCAGCGCCCGCCCGCAGGGGTGCGAAGTTTATGTGGCCGGGCCTGGAGCCGGCGGTGACAGGGCCACACACGCTCACACAGACACACACCGGACGCCCCCCGCCAGCCCTGATGTGTGCTCACACACACAATTCATCCCTCCATCCGCCTCCCAAGGCACCCACGTTCTCACACACCAACTGACAGCAAAGATCCCCAACCCGAACACTCCAGAGACCTCCACCTCCTACAGGGTCCCCCAGCAAAGTGATACACACGTAGTGCACTCCCAGAATTGACCTCCCAGTGTACCCACCGACAAATCCACACACAGACTCACGTGTGCGTCACTCTACACTCCTCACCTCTCACACACACATCAGCACCCTCCCAGCTGTCTTCCACAGAAATACACAACAGACCTGCCCTCACCCCATGACACCAACGCAAATCAGTGACTTACAGACGGAGATCCCAGAGAGGCCCCCGAGGCACAGAATGGCCACACCCCTGTTTCACAGCCCCTTCCCCCTCCTCTCCAGCATCTCCCTAACCTTGGAGGGGTTGGGAGGGCCCAGACCCCTGTGCTGGGCTTTGGCCATTTACTGCCCCGCCCCATCTTCCCTCCTAGAAGCTGCTGAATCTGGACCCAGACTCCAGGGACTCTGTACCCAGTACTTTCTCTAGAACACCTGAGTCTGTCCCCACCAGGCTCACCTGGGCTCCTGGCTACCCAGACCATCGCCAGCAGACCTCATCACTCACCACTACCTCCAGGGGCCCACAGTGGAACTCAGGGACCCAAGAAATAGGACGGGGAAAGAAGGGCACATCTTTTTTCTCCTTTGCTTTATTTATTTGGCTGCGCTGGGTCTTCGTTGCTCCATCGCGGGGCTCGGCCTTCTCGCCGCGGTGCCTCCTGCTGCAGGGCACCAGCTCTAGGCGCATGGGCCTCAGGAGCTGTGGCACACGGGCTTAGTGGCTCTGTGGCCTGTGGGATCTTCCCGGGCCAGGGACAGAACCTGTGTCCCCCGCATTGGCAGGCAGACTGTTTACCGCTGGACCACCAGGGAAGTCCAGAAAGGTTCATCTTTATTAGCCAACTGAAACGTGGCGTTTCCTGCCCGTACAGGTGGACTTGGGAGACGAACCTCAGCAGGACCGTGGCCTTGTCACTCAGAAATCACAAACAGTCCCACATCCCTCTCCAGTGTTGTAGAAATAGTCTTTATCCTCTTTTCAACTTCAAAATTACCCTAGTTATTAGGCCCCGTCTTATCATTAAATTCGTTAGCAAAGAAGTACGGCTGTCACCGTATCAAACATTTGACTAGTTCAATATAACTGGTTTCCTTTTCATCCTGTACACTTTAATTTATAAATTGAAATCTAAATTTAGAAACATAAACCGGGTCCATGGCATGAAAGCAGGCAGGAGCCCTGAACCAGGTCCAGGTACTATATTATTTCACATTATTATTATTATTGTACCTTGTTATGGTTAGGACTACAGTGAGCATGGGCATCTTGCCCAGGATCCCCCAGCTCCAAACAGCTGAGCTGGGATTTGAACCCCGGGCAGGCAGGCTCACCTGGAGCTCTATGTTATCCTGTTTGGTGGAAACGCAGGGTCCATGCCCCACCGCCAGGAAGAAGATCCCAGGGTCTCGGAGGCCCCACCAGATACAACCCGCCAGCCTGGGGACCCTGGGAAACATCCGGCCGGCCCAGGGCGGATCCAGCCAGCTGCCCCAGCCAGAAGGGAGCCTAGCTGCCTTTACAACGTGTGAGATTTCTCACCAGTGGCAATGACAGCAGAGCGGGCTCGCAGCTCCCAGCCCGCCCCACTGCCGCGGGGGCTGCTGCTGCAAGTTTAAAACGAGCTTCCCTCTGCAGGGCCCCGGCGGCGGGAACAGCCGGTGGGCCCTGGAGCCCTCTGCCCCTGGTCCCTCCGTTCACCTGACCCTCTGCCTGCCTGCAGAGGGAAACCTGTCCCCTACAAGCCAGAAAGAGCCACCGGAAACAAAGGGGAGGCTTTCTTTCTCCTCCACTGTCTGGCTCTGTCCATTCGTTCATCCATTCCCCATTCACTGAGCACCTACCTACTGTTTGGGAGACGAACCTCAGCAGGACCGTGGCCTTGTCACTCAGAAATCACAAACAGTCCCACATCCCTCTCCAGTGTTGTAGAAATAGTCTTTATCCTCTTTTCAACTTCAAAATTACCCTAGTTATTAGGCCCCGTCTTATCATTAAATTCGTTAGCAAAGAAGTACGGCTGTCACCGTATCAAACATTTGACTAGTTCAATATAACTGGTTTCCTTTTCATCCTGTACACTTTAATTTATAAATTGAAATCTAAATTTAGAAACATAAACCGGGTCCATGGCATGAAAGCAGGCAGGAGCCCCTGAACCAGGTCCAGGTACTATATTATTTCACATTATTATTATTATTGTACCTTGTTATGGTTAGGACTACAGTGAGCATGGGCATCTTGCCCAGGATCCCCCAGCTCCAAACAGCTGAGCTGGGATTTGAACCCCGGGCAGGCAGGCTCACCTGGAGCTCTATGTTATCCTGTTTGGTGGAAACGCAGGGTCCATGCCCCACCGCCAGGAAGAAGATCCCAGGGTCTCGGAGGCCCCACCAGATACAACCCGCCAGCCTGGGGACCCTGGGAAACATCCGGCCGGCCCAGGGCGGATCCAGCCAGCTGCCCCAGCCAGAAGGGAGCCTAGCTGCCTTTACAACGTGTGAGATTTCTCACCAGTGGCAATGACAGCAGAGCGGGCTCGCAGCTCCCAGCCCGCCCCACTGCCGCGGGGGCTGCTGCTGCAAGTTTAAAACGAGCTTCCCTCTGCAGGGCCCCGGCGGCGGGAACAGCCGGTGGGCCCTGGAGCCCTCTGCCCCTGGTCCCTCCGTTCACCTGACCCTCTGCCTGCCTGCAGAGGGAAACCTGTCCCCTACAAGCCAGAAAGAGCCACCGGAAACAAAGGGGAGGCTTTCTTTCTCCTCCACTGTCTGGCTCTGTCCATTCGTTCATCCATTCCCCATTCACTGAGCACCTACCTACTGTGGAGGAGAAGGGGACAACAGAAGACGAGATGGTGGAATGGCATCACCGACTCGATGCCCATGAGTCTGAGCAAGCTCCGGGAGTTGGTGATAGACAGGGAGGCCTGGCGTGCTGCAGTACACGGGGTCACAAAGAGTCAGACATGATTGAGCGACTGAACTTAACTGACTGTCCTCATTTATTGAGAACCTACTGTGTGCCAGTCTGGGAGCAGAGGCTACAACTGTGAACAAAATCCCCATTCTCTTCCGGCTCATGGGGAGGAGGAATGCTTAAGAGAAGAAACACATGAGCCAAAAGATGTATAAAGCAATAGCAAGACACAAATTGGGGCCAGGGGCAGGAGAAAGTGCTGGTGAGGGGTGTGTTTAGACGGTGGTCTGGGAAGGCCTGGCTAAGGAGGTGACCTTTGAGCAGAGGCTGGAGGAAGCGGGCTGAGAGCCGTGGAGGTGTCCAGGTGGAGGGAGGAGCAGGTGACAGGCCGCCGCCATCTGGCTGCTCTGAGCTCTGCTCCTGCCTCCTTTGAGTCCCAGTCTGAAACTGGGCCTTCAGGAGCTTGCCCTCCCTGCAGTTCCCCCCATTCTGGGTCGGGTCGCCTGCTTCTCTTCCTCCCCGCCCCCCTCCTTTCACCCTAAGGGCCCAGGGTGCTAATTACATAAGCACCTGTGTGACTATTCATCTCCTTTCAAGGGAATCTCTTGTCACTCCCAGGAGAGTGGAAGTCCACAGGCTGGGGGCTGAAGTGGCGGTGGTCCTGCTCCCTGCTCTTCCCCAGCCTCTGGTCCAGTGCCTGCCCCGTGCCCATTTGACAAACGGGAAGACTGAGGCTTACAGCAACACCTTGGCTGACTCAAGCTTCTGCGTGGCGCTCAGCTGTGTCAGACTCCAGGTCTCGGGCCCATATCCTTAAGCGTCTTCTTCAGGGACAGCCCTGACTCCAAGCCTGGCTCCGGTCTCACCGCAGGCGGTTGGAGAACAGCCCCCTAGATCCAAAATGTGCAGCCCCTCCTGAATACCTCAGCCGCAACTTGTGGCCGATGAAATCATAAAGTTAATAGTACCCATAAATTACTAGCTCTGTCAGGGCTTCCCATGGGCTGGACACCCTTGCATCTATCAACCCATTTAATCCTCTCCTAATCCCAACCCCCAATCCCCCGCCCAGTGTGCGCAAGACGGCAGGGCCCACTTTACAGATAGGGAAGTCGAGGCACAGAGCAGCAAGGAAGCGGGACGGAAGGGCCAGTGGGGCCCGGGCTCCCTTCACCTGCCGGCAGCCACGGCCACGGGCGGCGCGTTCCCGGGGGGCCCGGGGAATGCGCGGGGGCGGAGGGCGCCCGCGGAGCCCGGCTCACGTTTCCGGCCCGGCCCGCAGCCCCCACCGCCCCCTCGCCGCCGCCGCTGCTGGCGGCCCCCTCATTAAGGCGCCTTGCCTTCCACCTCCGAATTTTCCACGCAGGGTTAGCCTGGCGACGCGCTGTCTGCGGGCCCCATAAAGGCCGCCGTGTGCTGCATTCGTCTCGCTGGGGGCCGGCGGGGGAGGGGGCCGCGGCCTGGAGGGGCGCCCGGCGGCCCGCGGGCGGGGCTGCGCCACGGAGGCCTGGCCTGCTCCTTGCAGAAAGGGCCCCCTTCCCGGGACGCAGCCTCGAGAATTCCACATTCATAAACATCCATTAAAAACAAAAAAGAAAAAACCCAGCCGGAATTGATGGCGCCCTGCTCACAGGACCCAGAGAGCTTCAGAACCCGCCCATCCCCTGAGACCCTCCTAGCAAACTCTAGGTGGAAAGGCTTCTGTGAGCCTCGTTTGCAAGGGGGGAAACCAAGCCCCAGGAGCTGAAAGAAACTGACCACGATCACACAGAAGGGTGTGGGGTCTTTTTAATGAACCTGTCCACTGCTCGGGGCTTCTCTGTGGAGCACCTACTATGTTCCAGGTACTGTTATAGAGACGCGGATAAGGCAGTGAACAAAACACAAAACGCCCCACCCTCCCGTGGCTGAAATTCCAGTAGGGGAGCCAGACATTGGCAAATAAACACCTAAAATAAAGTGTCAGATGGGGATTGCTGCGAGGAGAAATCCAGCAGGAAGGGGGCCTGAGAGTGAGGTGGTGGGGAGGGGCTCTGTGAGGGGGGTGGGGAATGCATGAAATGGCTCATAATAGGATGGTCAGGAGAGGTCTCTTTGAAGGTTGGAGTCCTGCGGACTTCCATTAGCTAATAGAAGGGTATTCCAGGCAGGAGAAACAGCATGTGCAAAGGCCCTGAGGCAGGAGCAGGCTTAGCCAGCACTTTTTTTTTTAATCATTTACTAGAGGTGTCTCATGCATCATTTTTTTCCCATTCCTTCCAACCTCTCTGGCCAGTCCATGAATTTACATAATTCTCCTTTTCTGGCTGAGGAAATTGAGTCTCAGAGAGGTTAAGAGGGACCCCCTCAGGTCCCTCCGCAGGTTGGTAGCCATGGTGGGATTTGAACAAGGATCCCTTACACTCGTAATGATGTGGTCCCTTGATGTGACGTCCCCCAATCCCCCGCCCAGTGTGCGCAAGACGGCAGGGCCCACTTTACAGATAGGGAAGTCGAGGCACAGAGCAGCAAGGAAGCGGGACGGAAGGGCCAGTGGGGCCCGGGCTCCCTTCACCTGCCGGCAGCCACGGCCACGGGCGGCGCGTTCCCGGGGGGCCCGGGGAATGCGCGGGGGCGGAGGGCGCCCGCGGAGCCCGGCTCACGTTTCCGGCCCGGCCCGCAGCCCCCACCGCCCCCTCGCCGCCGCCGCTGCTGGCGGCCCCCTCATTAAGGCGCCTTGCCTTCCACCTCCGAATTTTCCACGCAGGGTTAGCCTGGCGACGCGCTGTCTGCGGGCCCCATAAAGGCCGCCGTGTGCTGCATTCGTCTCGCTGGGGGCCGGCGGGGGAGGGGGCCGCGGCCTGGAGGGGCGCCCGGCGGCCCGCGGGCGGGGCTGCGCCACGGAGGCCTGGCCTGCTCCTTGCAGAAAGGGCCCCCTTCCCGGGACGCAGCCTCGAGAATTCCACATTCATAAACATCCATTAAAAACAAAAAAGAAAAAACCCAGCCGGAATTGATGGCGCCCTGCTCACAGGACCCAGAGAGCTTCAGAACCCGCCCATCCCCTGAGACCCTCCTAGCAAACTCTAGGTGGAAAGGCTTCTGTGAGCCTCGTTTGCAAGGGGGGAAACCAAGCCCCAGGAGCTGAAAGAAACTGACCACGATCACACAGAAGGGTGTGGGGTCTTTTTAATGAACCTGTCCACTGCTCGGGGCTTCTCTGTGGAGCACCTACTATGTTCCAGGTACTGTTATAGAGACGCGGATAAGGCAGTGAACAAAACACAAAACGCCCCACCCTCCCGTGGCTGAAATTCCAGTAGGGGAGCCAGACATTGGCAAATAAACACCTAAAATAAAGTGTCAGATGGGGATTGCTGCCAGGAGAAATCCAGCAGGAAGGGGGCCTGAGAGTGAGGTGGTGGGGAGGGGCTCTGTGAGGGGGGTGGGGAATGCATGAAATGGCTCATAATAGGATGGTCAGGAGAGGTCTCTTTGAAGGTTGGAGTCCTGCGGACTTCCATTAGCTAATAGAAGGGTATTCCAGGCAGGAGAAACAGCATGTGCAAAGGCCCTGAGGCAGGAGCAGGCTTAGCCAGCACTTTTTTTTTTAATCATTTACTAGAGGTGTCTCATGCATCATTTTTTTCCCATTCCTTCCAACCTCTCTGGCCAGTCCAGGAATTTACATAATTCTCCTTTTCTGGCTGAGGAAATTGAGTCTCAGAGAGGTTAAGAGGGACCCCCTCAGGTCCCTCCGCAGGTTGGTAGCCATGGTGGGATTTGAACAAGGATCCCTTACACTCGTAATGATGTGGTCCCTTGATGTGACGTGGGACCAGCCAGGTCTTAATACCCATCTTCTAGGGCTGGGACTGGTCAGGGCAATAGAGGAGGAACAGAGGGAGGGAGCTTTCAGAGCAGGGTGCACCCAGCCCCCGGGTGGTGTTGGAAGTCCTCCAGGGGCTCCTCTCCGTGTGAAGGTGCATCAGTCGCTAACACCTAGGTGGTCTCAGCAGGGCTGCGTCTGAACGAGCTGGTCTGAGCCGCCAGCGCCAGGTGCTCACAGGGTCGGAAGACAGGGCAGAACGCGTGGTCCGTGAATCTGTCTGCCGGCGTGGTTTATATCCACGTTTGTTTCCAGGGCACACACACCGCCACCGCCGCCACCACCCTCCATTTCTCCAGAGGCATGTCGGGTGTCCTGGGAGGATGGGGTTTCTCAATCATGTCTGTATCTGAGGAGAGTGGGGTCCTCTCATGAGGAGGTCCCCCAGTCCTGACCCTTCAAACCGTGTCCGTCTCACCTAGCTTGTCTCCTCTCCAAGCATCTGGGAACCAAGAGGCAGCTGTCCTACCCGCAGCGGCGCCAGCCTCCCCTGTGATGTTATCCCCTCTGCTCCTGTGCCGGCCGGGGCTCTCCCTGGGCTCCTCCCCACGCTTTCCCTAGGCATTCTCGGTCTCTTTGCTCAAAAATGAATCGGGTTTGGTTTTTACTCCCATAACTTAGGAATTCAGCCCCAGCCCTCCGAGAGATGCCCTGTCACCCAGCTCCTCTCCATCCTCTCCCAGATTTCAGCATGTCAGCCCATCACTCAGGAGACCCTTGTCAGCTCAGACCACAAGGGATTACTCCCTCTGCTCCCCCATTTATTAGGCAGTGTCCCCTGCCCCTGCCCACCACACCCCTCAGCTCCCACGCTCATATTTCCTGCCCGGTATACCCGGGGTCCCATAGCTACGCTCCATGATGGGCGTTTTACTTCCAGCTGCGGTCAAGGTTTGGGCCAGCGTGAGCCGGTGTCAGGCCTGTTTCTCCGTGTCCTCACCGTCACACACCCACCTGCAGAAGGGCCCCTCCTCCACCCCACCCTCACACACACTTGTGCTCAGAGGAGACGCAGCTGGTGGCCGCCTTCACCTCCCTGGCCTTTGTCACCCCTCCTCCGTGCAGCAAGACCCTCCTGCCTGCTGATGTCCTGGCTTCCAGGATCCAGGCCAGCGTGCCCCCCAGCTTGGCTGTGGGTCCCTGTGGGTGACATGGCGGGCACGGTAACCCCATCTCCCCAGTGTGCCCAAGTCGCCGCTGCAATGATCCCCGCACTTCCGCTGGTACCTGAGCAACTGACATTAACAGAACACCGTTCCTGAGTTGCCCCGCTCCTCCGTCCACAGCACCTCCTAGCCTCCCAGTGCCTCTCAGCAGTTCTGAAGGGTCTTTCTCTCCCTGTCTGGCCCCTGCTGTCTGGCCGCTGCCCCCTCTTCTGTGCTCTGCTCTCTCTCTGATGTCATCTGTCACCGCTTCTGTCTGTCCTCCCTGCAGACAGGCTTTCCCATGGTTTCCCAGGAAAGGGGCTAAAAGCCCAGCGCCCTCTCCGCCCTCCTTTCCCCCTTCTCCGTCTTTGCCTCTGTCTGCATCTCCCCTCCATCCGTCCCTCCGGTTCCGGCCTCTCGAGGGACACGTCGTCTCGGCTCGTCCTCTCCATGTCCCCTCTCTGAGGTTTCCGTCTCTTTCTCTTTCTCACTTTCAAGCGTCTCTGTCTTGCTTCCTTTCTCCGCTCCCTGCTCCAGTCTTCTGCGGCCCCCTTTCTCCTCCTGGCCCTCACTCCCTCCATCTCACCCTTTAATCCTCTCCCCCCATTTATCACACACACTGTGTTCCCCGGCTCCTAGTCCCCGTTCTTCGGAGCCCCGCTTTCCAGCCCTTGCTTTTTCAGCTAAGCCCTTCGTCTTACTGCCTTGCCAGTCCGTCTCCAGATCCACACATTATCTTGATGCACTTTATCTCCCAGATTTACATTCACCCCGGTCTTCTCACCACCCATCTTTGGCCTTTATCCAACCCCACCCTGAGTGCATCTCTGCACCAGCGGTTACTTCCGGGAGCCCCGTCCCCTCCTGAGCCGGCCTTCCCAACCCTGTGGGGTCTCCACGCCCGCCCTGCGCTCTGTCTCCCCGCCCTGCCCAGACCCCCACTCATGCCACGTCTTCTGCCACCCCTTCTCGCTCTCTGTCCCTGGGCCACCCTTCTGCCCCGTCCCCCTTATCTTTTCAGCCCCGCCAGCCATACCAGCTGCATGCTGTCCCTTCCTAACCCTGTGTATACATTTTGGCTCAAGGAGAAAATTTCTAATAGTTACAAATCTCTGTTTTCTGGAAGCTGAGTATCACCACCATGGAATCTGAAAGAGGAGGGGGAATGTAAAATCCTATCAGAAGATCTAAAATTGTCAGTCCATTTTTTATGCATTGGTTTTTGAATTTCACTTATTTAAGTATTTTTGGCTGCTGCTCGGGCCCTTCCCCAGTTGAGGTGAGTCTGGTTCCCATGGCCTCTCTTGTTGCTGAGCGCTGTCTTCAGAAGTTGTGGGTCCTGGGCTCTAGAACTCAGGTTCAGTGGTCGTGGAGCCTGGGCTTAGCTGCTCTGCGGCATGTGGGATCCTCCCAGATCAGGGATGGACCCGGGTCTTCTGCACTGGCAAGCGGATTCTTTACCCCTGGCCTCCAGGGACGCCTCTATCCGTTTTATCATCACAGTGACTATTAGTCCATTTTAAACTTTGAGCGAATTGGGAAGATCAAATTCTCTCTGCCGTCAGCTGCCCAGCGACCCCTTCCCACAGGGCACCACTCTGCAGAGGTGGCCTCCCTCAGCAGACGCATGCACAGGACAGTGGCTTTCTGGGTCCACGGCCATGAATTCCCAGACACATTTTTTACTAATATGTTCTCAAGATGGAGCTTTTACCCAGGATTCATGATTTGGGCAAATTTAAAACGTCCTTCCTTTTCAGCTACTGAGGCAGTTGCATGAATAGCAATAACTCCAGCGCAGTGCTTGTATGGCGTTGTAGCCTGAAGGCAGGAAATAGTATGGAAAGTATGTACCTAAAGCTCTCACAGGATGTCCATGGTTTTGAAGTTTGATTGGCGAGGACAAAGGGCCTTGTGGGTTCCTCATTTTCCCTAGATCTTCCCTCATTTTCTAAATATGCCCCGATAAGATTTTTTTTTTCCTAAAAGACTCCTGAAAGAGGAAATGAAATAACTGAAATACATTACATTCTCAAAGGTTAAATTCTTATTATGAATTTTATGATTTGTTATGAGAGCTAGCAAACCACATAATGGTACAAGTATTAGAATTAATGTGACTGCTCCGTTACTGTCGTTTAATTATTTACAATCATTTGCTGAAGAAGAAAAAATAACGCTCCATCCAATTGTATTTGGATTTTGTATTAACCATCAGTTTTATATGCTTCATTTCTGTTTCTTTGAACTTTCTTGTTTTTAATACAGTTGGCTATATTCACAATAATTATTATAACTGAATCCTGTTTTACTCCTTTATAGTAAATATATGTGTATATTTCAAGTGAGTGAAAGACTTTCAATCAACGGAGCCCACAACTCAACTGCCCTGCAGGCTTTTGCGGATAGATGCTTGATGATGACTTTTTGAAGCAACCGGTAGAGTGAAACACAAATCTTGCTCATACCCCTGGCGAGGTGTGACGGTACAACATGTTCACATATTGGCAAGTCAGGCAAGAGTGACTGAAAATAACTGAAAGAAAAGTACTTAGTTCCTTAGGACAAACAAGGCCATTGTACGCTTTTCTTGTGTGTGAGTGGGTGACACAAGAGTTTCTTAAAATAATTCTCATCTTTACTACACACAAGGAACACACCTATAGTTTCCTCTATTGTGTATTCTGGATTTTAAATTTTATTTATTTACCTGCTGTGCCGTGTAGCATGTGGGATTTTAGTTCCCAACCAGAGATTCAACCCACCCCCTCTGCAATGGAAGCTCAGAATCTTAACCACTGGACCAACAGGAAAGTCCCTTATTTTACTTATTTTAAACAATGTTCGGTCTCACCTTTGATCAACTTCCACTCCATCCTCATTCTCACTAATATTTTTTCTGAGATTTTTAAAAAATATGGACCATTTTTAAAGTCTTTTGAATTTGTTACAACACTGCTTCTGTTTGGTTTTTTGGCTGCAAGGAGTATAGGATCTTGGCTCTCCCTATCAGGGATTAAACCCACACCCTTGGCATTGGGGGTCTTAGCCACAGGACTGCCAGGGAAGTCCCCACTCTCATAACATTCTGAGTCCCAACGTGTCACCCCTTTTGGCCCCCAGTCGGCCACAAAGGAGACATAACTCTCCCAGAACTGATCTCATGGCCAACCTCTGATGTCGGTCCACAGGAGCCAGGTGAGGCCTCGAGGGACCCTGGTCTCAGCTCCTTCTCGGTCAGACGTGATGAGCAGCTCTGAGCACTCAGATCTGCTGTGAAGATGAAGAAACCTCGAGGACCTATGAGAGGGGACAAGGTGATGCTGGCGCAGGGTCACCCCATCGCCACGCTTGTTCAGACCCAGACCGGCTCCCTCAGCTCCAGCAGCCACAACAAATCGAAAACACGATATTCCATCGAACTTGTCTGACTTTGCTTGAAATAATGGTAATAATAATAACCTAATTTTTTCCAGCCTCTAACCCATGCCGAGTACCTTACCCGCTTTAGAGTTTTCAACCCTCATATGAACCACGTTACAAATGGAGAAACTGGGACACAGACAGAAGTCCCGTGCCCAAGGTCACACAGGCAGGCAGTGGCAGAGCTGAAGTTTGAATCCTAACACTTGCACATTAAGCCACAGGGATGAAATGATAGCAACAGAGCTGCCAGCCAGTGTTCTCAGCATATGTTACAACTCTTTCTCCAGTCTATCTGCCAAATGTATCTGATAGAGAACTTGAATCCAAAATATATAAAGGGCTGTCAAGACGCAATAAGAAAAGAAACCAATTTTTAAAACAGACAAAAGATTTGACTATTGTATATCTTCACTAATCAAGATCTATGGATTGTGAGTAAGTGTGTGGAAAGAGGTCCAGTGCAATCTAAAACCATGATGAGAAACCAGTAAACCGCAGAATGGCTAAAATCTAGAAGACTGGCCGTGTCAAGTGTTGGTGAGGATGTGGAGGCGCTGGAGCCCTCGTACACCGCTGGTCAGAAGGCAAACTGGTGCAGCTGCTTTGGAAAACGGTTTGACAGTTTCTTAGAAAGTTAAGCCAATGCTCATTGTTCAGTCCAGCAATTACACTCTCATACATTCACCCAAGGGAAATTAACACAGATGCCCGTGCAAAGACTTGTCCATGTCTGCAGCAGTCCTCCTTGTAATCCAGCCCTCAGGTCTCTTCCATAGAGGCCACCAAACACAGGTGCTAACATATGTCTGTATTAGTGCTTGGAATGTTCTAGAAGGGCCTCTCTACCTAGAGGAATTCTTTCCCACCCCATTGGGCCCCATTTTTTTTTTTTTGCTAACTGAAAAAACTTTTTATAATTTTATTTATTTATTATTTCGGACTGTGCTGGGTCTTCGTTGCCGTGGGAGCTTCTCATTGTGGTGGCTTCTCCTGGCGCAGAGCACGGGCTCTGGGGCCCACGGGCTTTAGCAGTTGCAGTTCCCAGGCTCTGGAGCACAGGCTTAGTAGTTGTGGCTCATGGGCTTAGCTGCCGTGTGGGATCTTCCTGGACTATGGATTGAACCTGTGTCTCCCGCATTGGCAAGTGGTTTCTTTACCACTGGGCCACCAGGGAAGCCCCTGAAAAAGCTTTCTGAGGACGAAGAAGATTAGATAAGGACATATATGGTCAGACGGGTCTGGGTTCAAATGCTTGCTCCGCCATTATCACCCCAGGGGCAACTTTGGCAAATGCCTCCTCCCTCTGGGACTCAAGTCTCCTTATCCGTGAAGTAGGGATGTGATGGGAAGAGCCTTGGTGTCTCCCAAGAGCTGTTGTGATAACCTTCACAGAAGGGCTTTAGAACCGGTTGCTCTACCTCGGTGAAGATCCCACAGAGCCTCTGCCCTTCCACAGGCCTGGGTGAGGAGGGGGAGAGTGAGAACTCACCTTCCCTTCCTCCAAACTCCTCTGTACCTCCCTAGTACCATACTCTGCACCAAGGTCATCCACCGCCTTCTTTAACTAATTCACCACCTATTGATTGAGAGCCCGCTGTGTGCTGGGCCCTGAACTGGCCGCTAGTCCTGCCCTCTCAGAGCTGGTGGCTGGTGGGGGAAACTCACTGAGGCCAGGGGAGGGACCCCAGGGAGGGAGCTGCAGGGCTGGGTGGGAAGGTCCATAGCGTGCAAGGGGCTGTCCACTTGGTTGTTCGTGGGAGCCACCGAGGTCAGGCCTTGGCGGGAGGAACATGGAGGTGGGGCAGGTCGGGGGGCGGGCTCCAGCAGAGATGGCTGGGGGAGGCGCCACGGAGAAAAGAGTTCTAAAGAATCCCCCGTCTTCTCTCCACCAGCCCTCTTTTCCAGCCAGTCTTGCCAGAATCCTTCCTCTGCCTTCTCCCCTCCTTTCGTCGCTCTCCGCTCTCCGACCCGGCCAGCCCACGCATAAACGCACCTCCCACCCAGTCTTCCTCGGCTGACTCTCCAGGCGGAAGCGGCTGCCTGCAGGTGCCTCCTCTCGTCTCCCACTTCCTTTCAGTGCCCTCAGTCCATTTCCCACACACAGCCAAGGGGCAGTCTCTCCTCCGCATAAAATCCCCTGGCAGCTTCCCATGGCTTAGGGTAAGATCCAAGCACCTGACCCACAATGCCCTGCGGGGTCGGCCCCTGCCCGCCTCCCTCGCCCTCTCCATCTCTCTCCCTTCCAGCCACACTGAACCACAGCATGAACATACCAAGCACGTTCTGACCCCAGGGCCTTTGCACTGGCAGTTCCTTCCACTGCAACTTCCTCTTCCCACTCAAGTTCTCTTTGCCTGGCTCACTCCTCTTCTCTGCCATCTTGGGACGCCTCCCTAAATACCCCCACGCCCCTAAGCTGGCACCCGCCCATGGCACCCTGCACCCTTCCACTCCCCTCCCTTAACTGGCAGCTCCCTGAGAGCACACAGCAGCCTCTCTGTTTGCTTCTGCAGCAGGAGCGCCTGGGACCAGCCCTGGCGCACAGTAGGTGCTCCGTGCAGGCAGGACGGAGTTCCAGTCGCAGGGGCTAGTGCCTGAAGCTCCAGACCTTCTGCGGACCTGTCCTCTGCTGAGAGAAGAGATCCAGATGGCAGTCAGAGCTGAGGCCCACTGGACACTCCAGCCTCTACGCCCCAAGGCGGTGGGCCCCACCAGCAGAAATCACCCTGGCCTTGGGGCAGGGCTGACCTCGGTTCAAATCCTGGTGCCTAAGCAGAACTACCACATGACCCCAAACCCCCTTACTTCCCAAGAGATTAATTTATCAAAGGTATACTTTATCTTTGGCAGTTTATCATATATCAGTTGCGTATCAGTTACACACATACACACATTTATGCACTAAAGTGGCAAAAATAACAAATGCACGTGTGCTCAGTCATTTCAGTCGTGTCTGACTCTTTGCAACCCCGTGGACTGTAGCCTTTGAAGCTCCTCTGTCCATGGGTTTCTCCAAGCAAGAATACTGGAGTGGGTTGCCATGCCCTCCTCCAGGGGATCTTCCCCACCCAGGGATCGAACCCGAATCTCCCATAACTTTTGCACTGCAGGCGGATTCTTGACCACTGAGCCACTGGGGAAGCCAAAATAACAAACAGAAACCAGTAATAACAAAATGCTGGCGAGGATGTGGTACGGCTTGAACTCTCCCGTAGATTGCCGTGGTCCACACAAGACCTGCTCAGGAATGTTCACAGCAGCCCTCTTCGTTGGAGCCCCAAAGTGGAGACAACCCATATCCATCCAGCAGACGAATGGATAATCAATATGTGGTGTACCCATCAGTGGAATCTTCAGTTCAGTTCAGTCACTCAGTCGTGTCCAACTCTGTGACCCCACGGACTGCAGCACGCCAGGCTCCCTGTCCATCACCAACTCCTGGAGCTTGCTCAGGCTCACGGCCATCGAGTGGAATATTACTGGGCCGTGAAAAGAATGAAATACTGACGAAGCGCAGCATGGATCATCCTCAGGAACGGTCTGCTAAATGACAAGAGCCAGTCATGAAAGGACACACGCTTTTTTGTATGGTCCATCTGTATGTGTCGAGACTAGG
This sequence comes from Madoqua kirkii, assembly GCA_006408675.1. NCBI lineage: Eukaryota > Metazoa > Chordata > Mammalia > Artiodactyla > Bovidae > Madoqua > Madoqua kirkii. The sequence goes on along the minus strand of SJYC01124847.1, from coordinate 42,398 downwards.
CCATACATAGAGACAGAGAACAGATTAGTGGTCGACAGAGGCCAGGGGAGGGGGAAACGGGGAGTGGCTGTTTCTTTTTCCGGTGATGAAATGCTCTGGAATTAGAGGGTGGGTTTAGTTGCACAATTTAGTGCATGTACTAAAAACCACTGAATTGTACCCCTTAGTGGATGAATTGCATGGTAAGTGAGTTGCATCTCTATAAAGCCGTGGCAAAAAGAAAATCCTGGTGCCGCCAGTGATCTCACAGCTGTGTGTCTTTGGGAAAGTCCCTCGCACTTCCTGAACCCAGGTTCTGCCTCTCAGTCAACAAAGGATTGACCAACTCACGGCCGGTAAACAGCCATGCAGGTTAACCATCCACGGGGAACAACGGCCCCACTGGGGCTGGAGGACGGGCTGCCCATAGACACGCAGGATACGTTCAGCCCACGGGCAGTGCCCGGGACAGGTGATGGCACTTAGCATCACCCTGCAGCCCTCAAGTAAGTGACAAGGTAGACGGGACCACCAAGCGTGACTTCCTTCACCCCGGGGACATTGCCAACTCTTGAATGCCGTTCTGTGTGTGGGTGTGTGTGTGTTTCTGTTCAGAAAGAAAAACACATGCTCATTATAGAAAATTCTGAGATCTATGAAGAAGGGAATTGAAACCCCAGCAAACCTGCCATCCTCAGAGAACCACCATATATGGAATATAAAAACACTTTTTTCAATTTTTTAGATAAAAAGAATGCTTCAAAGAAATCTTTTGCCCTGGGAGGATGGAGTCAGTGTTCAGACTGTAGCTCTGGAGCCTGGTAATATGCATACCTTCATTTCTGCAGCCAGGGGTTCTTCAGTGGCAGTAGTTAAGAATTACTGGTCAAAAGACTTAGCTATTGTTGAAAGATGCAGAAGTAAAGGCACTTCTTGTTCAACCACTGATTTCAGTAGATTAAAAATCAAGAGGATTATATGGATTTGTCTTTGCAAATCCTAAAGTGATTTTCTTGATTTGGGAAGAATCTTGACATGTTTTAACTTTGCACTTCACTGAGAGATGTTCCCAGCATCTTGCTGTTTTACATAATTGAAAACTCTTGTCAATTCAGATTGGCTCTGAAAAAGGCAAACTAAGATGTTTTCAGAGACACTAAAATATGATATCTCATGTATATTTTGGTAAATATCTTGATTTCCTTATTTACTGTACAAAAGAGAATCTGGCAGATTTTCAATTCTAAAATGCATCATTTCTTAGAGAATATAGACTGATAGCTTACGGTGAACAGTGTCAGATTCTTGATCTCCGAAAAAGATTTAGCTTTGGGACCAGGGACCAGACTCGATCACTTAAGAACTTTTGTGTAGCAGAGTTTTATTAAAGTAAGAAAAGGGGCAGAGAAAGCTTCTGACACAGAGAATGCCCCCTTTGCTAGTATTAGGAAGGGAGTTATATACCTTTTAAATTAGTCATCAAAAGAATATCCCAAGATTGTAAATATCTTACTAGACCCACTCCCATAAATTACATTCTAAAACAACAGGATTAGCCAGAAGGTTTTCAGGAAGGAGAAACTGTCCTCAAGCAGGATACGTTGTTGTTATATAATTCTTAGTACAGAGTTTAAACTGAGTTGCTTGTATAATCATCAGTCCTGGGCTTAAAGAAAAAAAACAAAACAACATTTTATGCGACTAAGAGTAAGGAATGTAGAGAAAAAAAGATGTTTGTTCTTTCCTTCTCCTTAAGAATTCCAGACCCCTATCTCTTTGGGGACCCCTAGACTTCTTATCAACCTGTCTAAGAATTGACTTTCTCAATACTATGTATTTTTTCCTAAATTTATAGAAATGCCAAAACCGAAAACTTTTTCCGTATCAACATTTGGGTGTTATTTTAAAAGAAAAGCTGGACTTGATTAAAACATAGGCAGAAAGATTATATATATAAACAGAACAGATTTTATGTCATCTTTCACATGTGTAGCTTCTGTTTTGGGAGATTTAAAGGTTTACCTTTTTTGTTCTTTTAAGAGGAAATTGTTCTGTGTGTGCTTAGTCACTCACTGGTGTCCAGCTGTTTGTGACCCCATGGACTGAAGACCACCAGACTCCTCTCTCAATGAAATTTTCCAGGCAAGAATACTGGAACGGGTTGCCATTTCCTATTCCAGGCAATCTTTCTGACTCAACGATCAAACTTGGGTCTTTTTTGTCTCCCACATTGGCAGGCAGATTCTTTACCACTGCTCAACCTGGGAAGCCTAAGAGGAAGTTGTTCAGTCACTCAGTCATGTCCAGCTCTTTGTGACCCCATGACCTGAAGCATGCCAGGCTTCTCTGTCCTTCACCATCTCCCAGAGCTTGCTCAAACTCGTGTCCATTGAGTCAGTGCTGCCATCTTATCCTCTGTCTTCCCCTTCTCCTGCCTTCCTCTTTCCCAGCATCAGGGTCTTTTCAAATAAGTCAGTTTTTTGCATCAGTTGGCCAAAATATTGGAGCTTCAGCTTCAGCATCAGTCCTTCCAATGAACATTCAGGACTGATTTACTTAAGAATTGACTGGTTTGATCTCTTTGCAGTCCAAAGGACTCTCAAGAGTTTTCTCCAACACCACAGTTCAAAAGCAACAGTTCTTCAGCATTAAGACTTCTCTATCTGTGGTCCAACTCTCACATCCATACATGACTACTGAAAAAACCATGGGTTTGATTATAAGGACCTTTGTCAGCAAAGTAATGTCTCTGCTTTTTAATATGCTGTCTAGATTTTTCTTCCAAGAGGCAAGTGTCTTTTAATTTCATGGCTGTAGTCACCATCTGCAGTGGTTTTGGAGAAAATCGGGGGCCATAAATTGGAGGAGTTGTGAGTCTTGTCTTGGGTTTTGGACATTTCTTTCTGTTATTTGGGGCTGCCACTTTACATTTTGGGTTAATTCAAAGCCCACTTTGCCATTGCTTCCTCTGTGAAGCCTCTCAAATCATCCTCCCATCAGAATTGATTATATCTTCATTGAATTTTTTCATGGCCTAATAGCTTTTTGAATTTTTACATGAAACTGAAAGAAAGCATAGTCTTCCTGTCTTTATTTTCTTCTTTTATCATGTTTCTCTTTCTTTCTTGAATATTTACTAGTTTTTATTTGTGAATATCAATACTGTTTTTAATAATACATGGGTATTCATATTATTATAGATTTATTGAGAATTGTAACCTTTACTATTTTAAAACTTTATTCTTTTCTCACTGTATATTATGCTTTTCACCATTTATTTAATCAGTGTGATACTGAGATCACAGATTCTGACTTGTTTTTATAGTAAGAAAGCAATTTATCATTTCATTTTTAAATTTTCTAAATTAATATTTATGATTGATTTACATTTACAGTGTATAGTGGGTTTTGCTTTGTGATAAAATATAAAAGACTTTTTCTTTTAATAAATGAATATTTATTCTTACTGAAGTAACAAATATGTTTAGCTTAGATTTGTCACATTATTTTAGGTTTTATAGAGAGAAAAGGAGAGACAGTCAGTCATTCTTTGGGTGACTGGATCTGTAAATAAGGTCGATAGCCAGGTCTGTAGCCAATAAATGGGAAAAACAGAGATTAAAAAAAATTAATGAGGCAGAAGCACAGAGAGATGGAGAACTAAACTAGGAGGAATTTTTCTAGGTTCCCTATAGATTCTAGTTTACACTTCCAGTTTGTTCCTGAGATGTATCTGCTTCTCTTGTTTCCATGAAACATCTTTATAACCTTATAATAAATTCACCTATTTTATTGAAATAGATTTCTTTTTTTTGCAACTATAACAAGCCAATTCACACACAGCTGTATTTAATCACAGATCACAGTCCATCCAGCTAAAAAAAGAGTAAGAAAAATCAGATTAGAGTATTCTTTCTGCAGGATTGTTTTTTAACTCTAGAGTCACCATGTGAATTCAAAAAGATTCTTTATTAGCTAGCTCAATTACCCACTTAGATCTGGTTTAACTATGAGGAACTTATTGCTGGTCACTATAATACAATAGTGCAAAATTAAAAGCAACTGAGAGGTTCAGTCATTTGGATGTGGCTCATTGTCAGGCACATGAGCTGCAGGCAGGTACATCTGAATTTATACAGCTTGCTGCTCTTTCTCTTCAGTTTGCCTATGGTTATCTCTACTTGCAGCCCAGCTATTAGCTTATCTTCTTATTAGCAGCCTGATAAAAATCATACCTCAGACTTCCCTGGTGGTTCAGTGGTTAAGAATCTGCCTGCCACGGTAGGGGACAAGGGTTTGATCCCTGGGGTCCAGGAAGATTCCCACGTGCCAAGGAGCAACTAAGCCCATGCACCAGAACCACTGAGGCTGGGCTTTAGAGCCTGGGAGCCACAGCAGCTGAGCCCATGCACCACAGCTACTGAATCCCGTGCGCCCCAGAGCCCAGGCTCCCAGCAAAAGTCACCGCAGTGAGAAGCCTGTGCACAGCAGCTAGAGAGCAACCCCTGCTCGCCACAGCTAGAGAAAAAGCCCACACGGCAACGAAGACCCAGCTCGGCCAAAACTAAGTGAATACAATGATATATATTTGAAAAAACACACACCGCACCAAATAGGGCTATTTCTACAGTGCTCGTAGTCTATAATTCAAGGCTTAGCAGCAGGGTCACAGTAGCACCAGGCAATGAGTTTTCTCTTGGTACCTTGAACTTAAACCTCTCCTAGGTTGTTGGAGGTAGGTTCAAGGTGGCTGAGGGAGGAGCTGTAGCCCTAGAAATCATCCCAGGGCCAGGCATCTTCATAATTTGTAGGCCTGCTCAAAATACATACAAAAAAGGAAAGCTTAATTAGTTTTTAGCTTAGAACTTGGTCAAAAACTTCATTTAGTCTTTTTATTTCTTTTCTGTTATTGAGACATCAGATATTTCATTAAATAGTTAGAAAATAAAGGAAAACGAAACAAACAAACAAAAGTCACTCAGAGTCCTACCAACCAAAGAAAAAACACTGTTAATTCTATTCTAGTATTTTGGTATTTTTTCTTTCTAGACTTTGTTTTTAACTTTTCAAAATATTCATTCTTTTATTTACTTGACATAATGTTATGTATTTACAATTCTGTATCTCCTTTTTTAATCCATGAATTTTCTGTATTATTATAAACTCAATGTAAATATTTTCAAGGGCTTCAAAATATTCTGTGAAATGGATATTACATAGCTAATTAAACATCATTTGGGGATATTAGTGTTTCTAATCATGGGATATTTTAGATATTGCAATAAATATCCTTTGCATAAAACTTTTCATATGTGTAGAATGATTTTGTAGGTTAGATCTTTAGACATTTATGCTCTAAATTTGTTCTACTTTTGAAAATTTCAACCTTGGCACTACATTGACCCAGTTTCCCTTTTTGGTTTCAGGCATTAGACCTAGGTCTGTTAACTGAAGGAGGCCCACAGCGAGTCTGGGAACACTGAATGTGAACTGCTCATTTGAATTTGACCCCCAGAACACATGCGTCCTTCTCTATGAAGGCAAAGATAGAAAAAGATGAAGGAACATTTTTATGCATCGGCTCCTTTTCAAATCAACTTGTGAACATCTAGTTTATTTGTGAAAATTTTGATCGATTGATTGTAAATCAGGAGTCTTCCCCAGTGGTCCAGTGGCTAAGACTCCACGTTTTCAATTCAGGAAGCCTGGTTTGATCCCTGGTCAGGGAACTAGATCCCACTGGGTGCAACTAAGACCCAGCACAACCAAATAAATAATTACTGAAAAGAGAGAGAGAGATGTTCACCAGGGAAACGATAATACTGCAGTGGAAAAGGGTAAACATTATGTGAAATAAAATGCCGTCCTCTTCTCTAGCACCTCAACCTACCTGCAGAGATGATCACGCTGGGTCGTGGGTGCATGTCTTACAGATCCTTCTTTTTCTTTTCTTTCTCTCCTTCCTATCAACAGTTAGTGAGAACTAACCACCCATGCATTTATTCATCTCATCATTCAAGAAATATTTAAAGTGCTTGTCAGATGTCAGACATTTGTCTTTCTCAGTCCACACACTACCTACACAAAGTGTTAATTGTTCAGTCATATCCGACACTTTGCAACCCCATGGGATTCTCCAGGCAAGAATTCTGGAGTGGGTAAGCCGTTCCCGTCTCCAGGGGATCTTCCCGATCCAGGGATAGAACCCAGGTCTCCTGCATTTCAAGCAGATTCTTCACCTTCTGAGCTGCTCAGGAAGCCCCACCTGCACAATATCTATTTCACAGGTTGCATGGACATTTATAAAGCAGCTGCAGAGTTCTCAGGATGCCACGCGGGCCCCTTGAGCTGGGCACTGGGGTTGTTTGCGGTGTCCCACTCCTCTGCAAAGTGCAGGTGGAGTGTGTTCCTGTCCTTTTTATTTTATGATTGGGCCAAGAGTTGAGCACATTTTGCTGATGTGCAAAGGGAAAGCTCGGAAGGGCAAAGACTCATCTAGGATCACAGAGTGAGGCCTTGATGGCACTCAGACCCACAGGGCAAAGACTGAGCTCCTTAGGAAACCCCCCGCCCAGCCCCAGGTCATTTCCCCAAGGTAAAAATGGGTTTCCTTGGGGGATTCCCACCCCAAGCACCCCCCTTAAGTGATACATGGTGCTCCTTTCTCCTTGCTGTTGCCTTTTCAGCACCACTAAAATGTTTATTTCAGGCCATGTGCGTGTGTGTGCTCGGCCGTTGTGGTAACTCTTTGCAACCCCACGTAAAGTATCCCACCAGGTTTGTCTGTCCATGGGGTTTTCCAGGCAAGAATACACGAGTGGGTTGCCATTTCCTCTTCTGGGGGACCTTCCTGACCCAGGGGTTGAACCGATGTCTCCTGCATTGGCAGGCAGGTTCTTTACCACTGGGCCACCTGGGAAGCCCATTTAAGGCCACAGCACCAGCTGCTGCTGCTGCTGCTGCTAAGTCACTTCAGTCGTGTCCGACTCTGTGCGACCCCATAGACGGCAGCCCACCAGGCTCCCCCGTCCCTGGGATTCTCCAGGCAAGAACACTGGAGTGGGTTGCCATTTCCTTCTCTAATGCATGAAAGTGGAAAGTGAAAGTGAAGTTGTTCAGTCATGCCTGACTCTTAGCGACCCCATGGACTGCAGCCCACCAGGCTCTTCTCGTCCCTGGGATTCTCCAGGCAAGAACACTGGAGTGGGTTGCCATTTCCTTCTCTAATGCATGAAAGTGGAAAGTGAAAGTGAAGTTGTTCAGTCATGCCTGACTCTTAGCGACCCCATGGACTGCTGCCCACCAGGCTCCTCTGCCCATGGGATCTTCCAGGCAAGAGCACTGGAGTGGGGTGCCATTGCCTTCTCCGATAGCACCAGCTACATAGAGTCAGATTTGATAGCACCTGTTGCCCTCACCACTTCCCTTGTGACTCACTTGAGGCCCTTGCAGGTTGTCCCACAGTGAGGCAGGGGACACATGATTCCACAGAAGGTCTCCCGCTGCGCTGGACCCTGCCTCCTGGCCACTCCAGACTCCAGGCGACACCGGATGCCAGACCCTAGGAGTCAGGCCTCAGACTTCAATAAGGGCCGGAGACACAAAAGAGCCAGCATCATTAGGATGATCCTCTATGTGACCTTTGGAAAATACTCTTTTGGAGCCTCAATTGCTCTATCTGTAAAATGGACATAATAATAGCCAGTGTTTACAGAGGGCTTCTCTATGCCAGGCCCCAGGCCAAGCAATTTATAAGTATTCATTCATTTAATCTGTTCAACAGCCCCCAGAAGGAGGGGCTGTTCTTCAGATGAGGAAAGATGACACAGAGGTTGAGCAATATGCTCCAGGTCACACCGCAGGCCATGGGGGAGACTTGTGAACCCAGGCGGTCTGGCTCTAGAACCTTATACCTGTATGGCCTAGGGTTGTGCAGATGAAACCAGGTAACCTGTGCAAAACAGACAGTGAACCATCATGAGACGTTTGCTGGTGTTATTAATACCGTTGTTGTTGTTGTTTGCCTGACTGGTTGCTCTTCGCCTCTCTTGAGTCTTGTTTCCTTCAGTTGTTGAAAAGTCTAGACAAGGCCTGTCCCATCCCCTCCCCATCCTAGCGTCTCCCCATTGCACCTGTCCCTCGGCCTCATGTACGCCCTCTCCAGGGGGCTGGCCTGCCAGCTTTGCTCCTACACAACTTCCCATGGGATCTTCCCAGAGAATATATCCACTCAGGCTTCTCCCCTGCTCAAACCCTCCCATGCCCTCAGGATAAGCCCAATATCCCCTACCTGGCCCTGGCCCTAATCCCAGCAGACCCCTCCCTCCTGGCTCCTAGCCCCTCTCATACTTCTGAGACCAAGGGAGAGCAGAGTTTTTGTCTAAAGACTTCTATTTTCCAAGAACCATAGAGACAAAAATCCAGCTCCCCCCCAAATCTCCTCCCTAGGGTCCCGTTCCTCCATGCCAGTTTCCCAGCTCTCCCTCTGAGTTAATTGGTTGAATAATAAAAAGTTCCCAGATCCATTCTAGGCCCTGAGAAAAACTGGCCACACCCTTAGCTGTAATCACCTGTCAGGAGTTAAATTGTGTCCACTCTCCACCAAAAAAAAAAAAAAGAGAGAGAGAGATGTTTAAGTCCCACCCTGCCCCCCTAAGACCTGTAAATATGACCTTATTTGGAAATAAGACTCTCCTCATGGCTCAGATAGTAAAGACGGCCTGCAATGCAGGAGACCCAGGTTCGGTCCCTGGAGAAGGGAGTGGCAACCCACTCCAGTACTCTTGGGAAATCCCACGGACAGATGAGCCTGGCAGGGTACAGTCTGGGGTCGCAGAATTGAACACAACTGAGTGACTAACACTTTCACTTTCACTTCTTTATTAAGTGGGTGTAATGAAACTAAGATGATGTCGTACGGGGTTAGGGGTGGCTTTACCTCCAGTGACTGATGCCCTCAGAAGAAGGGGAGCGGCACACCCTCAAAGAAATAAAGGCACAGAAGTCCACGTGAAGAAGGAGGCAGAGATCACAGGCATGCAAGGAGCCAAGGAGGGCCAGAACTACCAGGAGCCTCCCTCTAGACGCTGGAAGAGGCGAGGAAGGACACACTCCCTCTAGAGCCTTTGGGATTCCCTGGCGGCTCAGTGATAGAGAACCCGCCTGTCAATGCGGAAGACCCGGGCTTGATTCCTGGGTTGGGAAGATCCCCTGGAGGAGGAAATGGCAACCCACTCCAGTATTCTTCCCTGGGAAATCCCACTGCTAGACGAGTCTTGTGGGCTATAGTCCGTGGGGTCGCAAAAGAGTCAGACATGACTTAGTGACTAAATGGCAAGAGCCTTTGGAGGTAACATAGCCCAGGTAACACCTGACTTTGGACTTCTAGCCTCTAGAACTGTGGCAGAATCAACTTCTGGGTTCCCCTCAGGCCCGGGGCATCCCACACAGTAGGTGGGATCTTAATTTCCCAGCCAGGAAGCACAGAGTCCTAACCACTGGACCACCTAGGAAGTCCCACATTTCTGTTCTTTTTAAACCACCCAATTTGTGGTAATTTTTTATGGCAGCCGTGCAAGCTCAGGTGTGTCCGACTTTGCCACCCCATGGGCCCTGCAGCCCGCCAGGCTCTTCTGTCCATGGGCTTCCCAGGCAAGAATACTGGAGTGGGTTGCCATTTCCTCCTCCAGGGGATCTTCCCCACCCAGGGATCGAACCCTCCTCTCCTGTGTCTCCTGCACTGGCAGGGGGATTCTTTACCACTGAGCCCCCTGGGAACTGTATGGCAGCCGTAGGCAACTAATACATCACCCAACTGTGGGCACAAAGAGTGGGTCTCAGGCCCAGGGTACTAGGAGGTTGCGCAAATAACCTCTTGCCAAGTGGGTGGTCCTGCCTTCATGGAGTCTGGAAATTTTCCTAGTCCTCAGGGACCACATAGCATACCTCACCTCACAAGGCCATATGGAGACTGAACTCTGTTTTCCTGGCCCTAACCCACGCCCCCATCTACACACACTTTTGGTATCTACCTGGCTGGAGATGGATGTTGAGGCTTCTATTAACAGAAGACTGGTTGAAGCACAGAATGGGACCGTCTATTCGAGACAGTCTAGACACACAAGTGTAGTGAGTAGAGATCGATTATGTTCCACTTCAATTTAAAAAGTTGTAGTTGCACCCACCCAAAGGGAGAAGGAACAAAATGACCACGATAATAAAAGAACTCAGTGTTTGGGATTTCCCTGGTGGTCCAGTGAGTAAGACTCCGAGCTCCAGAGCAGGGGGCGTGGGTTCGATCCTTGGTCAGGGAGCTGGACCTAACACACAGCAGTTGAAGATCCCGCAGGCCACAGCTGAGATTCTGCATGCCACGACAAAGGTGGGAGATCCTGTGTGCCACAACCAAGACCCAGCGCAGCAGAATAAACAAACACATAAAAACCAATACTAAAAAAAAAAAATTGTTCTAAAAAGAAAAAGAATCAGGATGTCAATGCGAGCTCTGCCATCTGCTTGCTGTGTGACCCTGGACAAGTTACTTAACCTCTTTGGGTCTTGGTTTCCTTTTTCTCAAGTCTGTTGTGAAGGTTTAAGGAGTCAGTCGGTTTAAGGAGTCAGTCTATGCAAGGTACTCAGCACAGGGTCATAGAAGTGCCCCATAAGGATGGTGGCAGTGATGTATTTCCTAGGGACACACACATGTTCGTCACTCACTCAGCAAGGTTTCTCTGGCTGTGCTTCTCCTGTGAGAGAGACTGGACAATGAATAAAGCAGACACGGTTTCCACTTGCACGGAGCTAATATTCTGGTGGGAAGACACTCAAAAGAGCAGTGACGAGTGAAATATTTGGGTGAGTACAATGGCGACAAATGCTACGGAGAAAATTGAAAGCAGGGGTGGGGGCTGGAATGTGAGAGGAGCAGGGTGGGGCGCGGGGACCAGCTGTGCGGCTTCTCTGGGGGCTGAGTCTTCCTGGCAGAGGAACAGCAAGTGCAAAGGCCCTGGGGTGGCAGAGGGTCCCTCATGGCTAGAAGGAGGGGATGGGGGAGGGGACGGTCTTGGAGGTGCAGTCCCCCCTTGTGGGCCGAGGCGAGGGCTTTGGCTTTTCCTGTGAGTGAGATTGGAGCCATATGTGCATGTGAATATATGTGTTTATTTGTTTAACCTAGAAAGATGTCAACTAGGCACTTCACAGAGTCATGATGGAGCCAGTAAGGGCATTGGGGTGGGATCTGTGGGTCACACATCCCTTGAGCCTCATATCTACTCTTTTCATTTTTTTTTAATGAAAGAATAAATCCCCATAACATTTGTGCAATTGACCATTTGAAAGCAAAAAAGGGCAAGGACCCAGATCTCTGTTCACCAGAGCACGCCCCATCCCAGCTCAAGGGACATCCATGAGAAAGCCACTGGGCCACTAATGGGGCCCAGATGTGCCCAGAGGTGGCCCTGGCCCCAGACCTGCCTGCCTGGACACTCGCATGGAGTTCAGCTTTACAGCCAGTGTGTTTCCTGGACTTGTTTTAAAGAAAAACCCAGGGGAGGATCTAAGGGCCTGGCCAGCCCTTTCTGTTCCCCACCCAAGCTCTCCCAACCCACAGCTCTGAGCTGTTGCCCGGAGGAGGGCAGTTCTTCCCTACAGTAGAAGCCAACCAGTAAAAATAGAAGGAATGATGGAGCTAGAAAAATCGCCATTTGGCAACCACCATAGTAATGATTGATTTAGGCGGAAATCACCAGCGAGGGCTAAACCTCGTGGGAGGAAGCTTGAGGAGTAACAGGATGTTCACATGGTCCTGGAATGTCTTCCCACAAGATACAGATTAAATACAAAAAGGGAGAAAGAAGAACTTTATCCACCTTAACCAAGTGGTCTAAGGTGACATCACCAGGAATGGGACAGGCTGACGTCATGTGCCGCGTGATAACTCGCCCTGGGAAGGGCATGGCCCGATCGCTGTGGTTCTGCCCACAGCGCACAGCCCAGATTTTAACCACGGGGAAGCATCAGGAAAGTCCAAACTGGGGGACATTCCATGAAAAGACCTGGCCTGAACTCTTCAAAAATGTCAGTCACAAAAGACCAAGGAAGGAGTTGTTCCAGAATAAAGGAGACTGGAGAGACAAGGCAAGGAAACCTCACGCGTGATCTGGATCACTCCCCACCCCCACCCATGAAAGCGCTACGGAGAACATCACTAGGACAGACGGGGAAGCTTGACTGTGACTGTGGACTGAATAATAGGGTTGCACCAATGCTGAGTTTCCCAATTTTGATCATTAAACTGTGGTCATAGGAAAGAATGTTCCTGTCCTTAAGGATTATCCACTTACATAGTTAGTGGCAAAAGGGCATCGCTTCTACTCTTCCTCTCAAATGGTTAAAAAAAAAAAAAAAAGTGGGAATGTGTACCTGTGTAGACAGAGAGAGAAAATGCAAACTTGATGTTATTCTGAAGAATCTGATGGAAAGATTCTAGTTTATTGTACTTTCCTTGCAACTTTTCTGTCAGGTTGAAATTATTTCAAAATAAAAAGTTTCAAAGAAATCTAAAACACCTGTCTGCCTTCTCTCTGATAGTCTCTGTCCACCCCATTTTACCCCTACACCCCTCTAGAGACCTCGGCTTTGATTGCTTTATTATAAATCCTCCCAGAGTTTCTGTAGGCAAATACAAACAAGAATGAAGACCATGCTCAACTCCATCCTTCTTCCCACAAAAAGGAGCGTGGTCTGCATGTCATTTTTTTCCCCTAGCTAAATGTGGTTGAGTGGGGCGGGTCCACATGAGGACAGAAGAACCATCAACCGTTTGATCCCCACTCCCGCCACCCGGTCCAACATCTTTTAAAAAAACCCCTAGGAACTCGCACCCACCAGCACTCAGGTATGCCCGGCACAGGCCTAGAGGCTCAGCCGTTACACATTCTTCAACCCAACCTTCCCGAGGCCTCCACCCCTCTGGGCCGGCTCAGCGGCATCCTTCTTGCCTTGGGCCTTTCCCTGGCTCCCAGCTCTTGTTTCTTTTCCTCTTCTGACTTGGCTAACTCCATTCTCCACCGGGATGGGAGGAATCTGTGTTAAAGAAAAGCGGGCCTCAAAGCTCCTCCGCTTAAAAGGCTCTGTGCCTGCCCTGGCGCTCAACCAGAGTGATTCCTCCTTGCCACCCACACAAGCGCTGCAGGACACAGACCCTCTCATCAACCCCACCGGTCCCGCCAGCCCCTCTCTGCAGGAGGACGAGCTCATTCCAGCCTTGGAGCCTCTGCACTTGCTGCTGAGACCTCCTCCAGGTCTCCACTGGAACGAGCTCTGGGCTCCGGCTCTCCGGGCCTTATCAGAGGGCGCCCCACCCCATTGCTCTGAAGCACATGCTTGCTTTAATTCCATCTTGGCCGTCACTGTAGGAAAGCAGCTTGTTTATTTAGTCACTTGTTTGTTTTCTGTCTTCCCGCTAAAACATGAGTTCCCTGAGCCCAAGGACTGTCTATCTGTTCAAGGCTGTAACCCCGGGGCCTCGAACACGCGGGTCTCACCCAAACCGACTGCATGGACATCCTTTTCTCTTGGGGGAGGAAGGCACCATCATCACCCTGTTTCAGAGGCAGAAACTAGAGTGTCCAGGGTCTGAGAAGGGGAGGGCTTTGCTCCAGGGCTTGCGAGCCAAGGGGGTGTGAGCCTGGTTCTTGACTCCTGGGATAGGGGAGTCTGGTACTCTGGTTGAATGCCGGCTGGGGGTTCCCATGAGGCCCAGCCCTCGGGGAGTGTGTGAGAGCGGTTCTTCATCCCCCACGTGTCAGCACCTACTGTGTGTAGGTGGGTGCCCCCCAGGGACCTGGGACACAGTAGGCCCTCAGCACACTGATGCCCACCCCTCACCCACCCCCAACTCGCTGACTTCCCTTCAGGGAGGCCAGCTACAATTTGGCGATTGTTAGAGAACTTTTTTTTTTTTCTTTTGGGAGGAAAGCTGCAAGTCATTAAGGGCTGCTCCTGGCCTGCGGGTCACCATTTCCTGTTTAGAAGAAAGAATCATCTCTCCTTTGGAACACGAAGCTCCCCCACCCCCGGCCTGGCTCTGGGGCTCCGGGGCGCCTGCGAAGCTGCCGCTCAGCTCCCCGCAGGAAACTGGCACCTTCAGCACCTTTTGTGCTCAAAAAGGACACTCATTTTCTCCCGGCCCCAGGAGGGCCCCAGAGGTGAGGTCACCGTGCGAGCCAGTGGGGAGTGAATTATCTCAGTCCCGGGACGCAGTGCTGACCGCCTTCCCATCCTGTCCTCGAGCAGGAAGTAGAATGACCCCTACCCTTTGGCCCGGCTTCTCACCCTCCCGGCTCCAGCCAGCCAATTTCCTCGCATCAAAGGCCATTTGGTACCCAGCAGTCAGACGGAGGTGTGGGCCTGCCAGGGAGGCCGGAGCAGGGCCCGGAGCCCTTGGAAACAGGAAGGACATCCTCTGTCCCTCCTGGCTCCCGCATTCCACTCTCATCTGGAGCAGCAGCCGCACCCTCTCCAGAAGACCTGCCGGGCTGGGGAAGGCCCCACAGCAGGCCTGCTTGATAAGACCTGGGAGCCAGCTTCCTTCCCCATGAGCCTGGTCGGCTTGAGAACAGGAGGGCCACAGAGAGGATAAGGAACCTGCGTGCACAGCCCTACCGCCCACCGGCCCGCAGGTGTTTCCCGACCTCTGCATCGGACAGGACGTCCACACTCCGAGGAAAACCCACCTGCACAAACAAGGTCCCCCGGCAAACCCAGAGGGCCAAAGCCAAGACTACTGGCCGTTGGGAGACCTCGAGCTCCCTGCCTCTCTGCCCGGTCCTTCCTCCCTGAAGGCCACTGAAAACACCCCTGCGGTGATAAAACCAGGTAGACTTTTTCTATATAAATTATATATAATTTATAAAACTAGGTAGACTTTTTATATATAAATTAACCACTTTATTGAATATCAATAAACCGTACATATAACTATACAAAATGTTTCCTTAGTACAAAATGTCGCTTGCGATATAAATACCAGTGTACCTTTAAAAAATTGTAAACATCTTCCTCCCGGGCCCACCTGTTGGGCCCCGAAAATAGTTCTGGGAGACACAGTGGTGGGGCCGGAGTGCCCCACTTGGGCCCCGACAAGGGAAGGCAATCATTCACAGTCCCTTTGGAGACATCGTTAAATTGCCCGTGAAACAGGTGCCACCGTGACACATAGGAGGCTGAAATAGCTGCCCGGCCCTTGGGGCATCCTGGGGTCCAGACGCAGTCCTGGCATCAAGGGGCACTGCCGCGGGGCACCTGGGGGTGGCCGCTTGCATAGTGAGGCGCACCTCCTGGAGGGGCGGCCTGGGGGTCCCTGGGGGGCAGGCCAGGGGCCCCTGAGTGGGGCAGGAACTTCTCAGTCTGCTGGCTCTTGTCCCCGAGCTCCAAGCAGCTGCACCCAAACAGCTCTGGAGTCACAGAGCCGTGCAGAAAGGCCAGCTCCACGGATGCTGGGGCAGCGGCTGCCAGGAGAGGTCCCTGCGGCAAGCCACCCCCCACCCGACAAGAAGTGACCCCGCCCCTCCAGCCTGGCAGAGCATCCAGAAGACCAAGAAATGGTCCCCAGGGTCCACCCTGACGGTGGCACTCGGGAGGGGGTGCTGTGCAGTTCCCAGGAGGCGGGGGGCCACTCCGGGCTGCAGGGAGGGCCCAGAGAGGGGAAGGAGCCCCAAGAGTCAGCGCGGGCCCCCTGAGCAGCCCGACTCTTGGTGCTTGTGGAGCAGGGACATTCGGGAGAAGGTTCTGGAGCATGTCTTGCACTGGTACTTCTTGACATCCGAGTGAGTCTGGAGGTGGGCCCGAAGGTTGGAGCGGTCGGCAAAGGCGCGGTTGCAGTGGGGGCAGGAGAAGGGCTTCTCGCCTGGGGAGACGACAGGAGGGGTTGGTGGAGGTGCAGTCACTCGGGAGAACAGCTGACGTCTGCTGACATCCCCAGCCACCCCCCCAGCCTCTGCCACCCGGCTCACCCCAACCTTGAAGGGCTCCCGTGACCCAGAGAAACCAGAGGCCTGGATTCGGCAGGGAGCGCTGCCACTTCCCACCGTGTGGCCCTGAGCAAGTCAGTGGGCTTCTCTGAGCCTTCATTTGCTCCTCTGTAAAATGGAGCCATTTAGCCCCCACGCACAGGGGCTGGTAATTGAGAGAAGGCTGAATCAAATACCTCCCCTGCCGGCAGAAGCGCTCAACAATGACACGGCAGTGACAGCCGAACGCTTTGTGCCAGGGACGGTGGAAGCACTTCCCACTATCTCATTGAACCCCACCTTCGTCCTGAGTTTAGGGATGGAGAAACTGAGGCACAGGGAATATGCAGGGTCTCAGCAAGAACCAAGCAGCCCGACTCCAGCGCCCTTGGTTTTAACCACTACAGAGATTGCCTCTTAGTTAACGAGGCTGAAATGGGTGTTTCTTATTATCACCCCTGTACTGCTTTCCTGAAGGGACAAAGCTTAGCTTAAGAGTCAGCCTAAAGGCCCCCCCTCTCCCCTCCCCAGGTCACTCCTTTTCACTGCTTCCCCATCACTGGGATCACACTCAAGAAAGTGTCTGTCTGTGCCCCCCATCAGAGAGTTCCACAAAGGCAGGAACCTCCCCACCCGAATCCATTCCAAGCTTCCAACCCAAGGCCCAGAACCCCCAAGAAACTACAGAAATCTTTTCACCTTGTGACTTTTTAAAAAAGAATCCCACCTGAGGCACTCATGCCACCTGGGCGCCCAGGCTGTACTGGGAAGAGCCTTGCACTCAGGGCTGGATACACAGTAGGAGCTTTAAGTGCCTGGACAAATCTTTTTTTAATAATAAAAAAGAAAAGGTCTCAGAAGAGCCTGACTGCTCAGTTACCACCAGACAACACCATTCACCAGTTTTTCATAATTTCTGCTCCAATCAAGAGACTATAACTCACATTCCAGAAACCTTACAGCAAATGCTGTTTTGCTTTTCCTTGGGGCTGCGTTTCCCAAATAAAGCCAGAAGAGTAACTCATTAAATAAATACTAATCAAGCCTCTCACTCCACCCAGGCACAGTTCTATAACACTGAATATTCTTTTCCCAGAAAAGACATTCTCCTCTCCTCCCATTCCCCTGTGTCCCTAGGCCAAGGCCGCCTAGTTAAATGCTGGTGCTGGAAATAAACGAATGCCAGCACCCCTCCCGGGTGCCTGGGGGCACTGCGCAGTGCTGGGTGGGTGGGGTCCCGAAGCCAGGTGCCTGCAGCCCACAGGGGAGCCTGGATCGCGGGCTCAGCCTCCTGGGGCGGGGACACCAGGAACCGAGCCACCAGCAGGACGGGCCGGGGCCAGAAGCCTGGGAAGGGACGCCTGTGTACCTGCTCTGCCATGGAGTGCCTCTGCACAGCAGGCCCGAAGGCTCTGATGACTGCGTCCTGCAAGTTCCTCCTCATTCACACCACGCTCTGGAAACTCAGGCCCTCGGCTTTGCAGACCTGGAAAAGCAGATGCGGTGCCTGGGTTCCCTGCTTCCCTCGCCCCCCCTCAGGCGAGGCGCAGGAGCCGACTCCGGCCTGTAAAGCTGAGACTTGGGCAAGTGGCAGCCTTCTCTGCCCCTCCGTTTGCTCACCGCTGAGACGGGTCAGGACAGCCCCGTTCGCAGGGCAGCTGCTGGACTAACTGCTGCAAAACAGGTGACAAGAGGTCCAGAGCGCGCGCCTCCCGCCTACGGCGCTCAGCGAACCTTATCTTTATGTTACATGTGATTAGACACAAACCTGGACAAAGGGGCCGGCTAGATGGGATGGGTGGAGGTCTATGCAGAAGCAGGAGGTCCCGCAGGCCTCCACCCCGCACAGACCCACTCCTCCACCCTGGCCCGGCCACGTCTCTCTGTGCTCTGAGTGTGAAATGGGCACCAGGCTGGTGGGGACAAAGGCCGCCGAGGGGGGCAGTGTACATGCGATACTCCCTGGATTAAAGGGGCCTGACACGCTGCAGGCTGGCAGCTGCGGCCCGGAACAGGTGCTGGGCACCGCTGCCCCACGCACCTGCTCCAGCCCCCAGCCCCCGCCCCCCGGGCGCACCATTAAGACGCACAATGGGAGGCGAGGAGGATGGCGCTGGTGCATTTCAACAGGCTTTGTGTGTCTGGGCCGTGCCTTTACATGAAAATAATGTCCAAACGGGAGGGGAGAGAAGCTGGGGGGCTGAGGGGAGCATCGCAGGGCTTCCGCTGCCCCCAAATAGAGACCCCGTCGCTGGGCAGCCACACAGGCCAGGCAGTTGGACCTTTACATGTTAAAATCGAGGCTTTTGTGTCCCAAGGAAGAAACTGCAGACGCGGACTGTGAGCTCTGGAGGTTGAGATGTGTATAAGAGACAGGCACAGGCCTAGAGGCTCAGCCGTTACACATTCTTCAACCCAACCTTCCCGAGGCCTCCACCCCTCTGGGCCGGCTCAGCGGCATCCTTCTTGCCTTGGGCCTTTCCCTGGCTCCCAGCTCTTGTTTCTTTTCCTCTTCTGACTTGGCTAACTCCATTCTCCACCGGGATGGGAGGAATCTGTGTTAAAGAAAAGCGGGCCTCAAAGCTCCTCCGCTTAAAAGGCTCTGTGCCTGCCCTGGCGCTCAACCAGAGTGATTCCTCCTTGCCACCCACACAAGCGCTGCAGGACACAGACCCTCTCATCAACCCCACCGGTCCCGCCAGCCCCTCCCGTGCCTGCCCCGCTCCCCCTCAACCAACTCCCAGGAGGAATGACATCAATAATGCCTGCAAAATGCCGGGCTTCACACACACCACCTCACTGACCCTCACAGCTCAGAGGTCACCCTCTGGGCCAGGAAATGCCAGAACTGAGTCTCCAACCTGGCCAGGCTGACCCCCAAAACCAACAGTCATGACCCTTGAATCCTCTTTCTGAAGAGCAGCCCCAAGCAGCGGGGCCTCCCTCATTCACCCTCTGAAAAGATGGACTGGTTACCTTTTCTGCACTTCCGGAAAGCTAAAGGCTAGGACGGGTTCCATCTCACAAGTTTCTACACATTTAGCATTATAGTTTTTGAAATGCCAAGACCTAATTGTGTTTTCTGCCAGCAAAGGAGTTCCTGGGCCTGCATGATGGGATTAAGTTTATCTGTTCAGCAGTGAGTGGGGTGGGGAAAGCAGGTCTGAGAACCATCATGATATTATAACAAGTCATTATCAAGTGATGAAGCAGCCACTGAATCCAGACTGCACCTCTACAATACTACGGTAACCCACTCTGTATGATTAAGTTATAATCAGAGAGGCTCAGAGAGTTAAATCCCGTACTCAAAGACACAGGGCTTGAGAGCAGAACAAATACCAATGACAATTTTTGTACCTGCTGGTCGTGTCTCCAGCATTTTCCCAGGTTCCTTCTGTCCCAGGTGTCTCATTTAACCGGCACAAAAACCTCACAAGGTGTTTCTATGCTTATTTCACAGATGAGGATACAGAGGCTAAGGGAGGTGAAACACCAGCCCAAAGTCTGGGGAGGATCCCAAAGCAGGATCCAGAGCGGAGGCAGGTGGGCAGGTGGGCAGGCTGACAACATCCTGTCTGGCTAGGGTGGGAGTGGGGGTGGGCTAGGGGAGGTGGAGCAGGGTGGGCCCCTTCACACCTGGCCCCAACAGCAAGGTGTTGTTTATACCTTTCCCATATCCAGCTCCAACCCATTTGGCTGAGGACCGAGCCTGCTGAGGGGCACGTAAAAGTTATCTTCTCAGCCCGAGTGCTTAGCTGAAGAATGATGGCATGTTCCTGCCAAACTTCAGAGCCAGCGCCCAACCCCGCCCCGCCGGACTCTCAAGCCATGTGTCAGGAGACGGCTGGGCCTTGGTTCCCACAATCTGAAAGTAACAGCAAAGCCCATCTTACAAGCGCTGGCAGGGAAGGCAGGGAGAATGGGGGCCGGGGGTGGGGTGGGACTCACCGGTGTGGGTCCGGACGTGGCCCTGCAGCAGCCAGGGCCTGGAGAAGGCCTTCCCGCAGGTGCTACAGACGCAGGGCAGCGTGTGGCTCCGGATGTGCATCTTGAGGGCACCCAGGCTGATGTACTCCTTGTTGCAGTATTTGCAGTTGAAGGCCTTGCGAGACTGGGGGTCCTTGGCCACGGAGAGCCCGGTCAGCTGCTTGGGCAACTGGCCCAAGCCTGGGAAGGCAGCGTAGCCCTCAGCCTCCAAAGAGGAGGCTGAAGTGGACGAGAAGGACGAAGGAGCCGGCGAGGGTGGGCTGGGGGGCTGGGAGCCTTTCCCGCTGTCCTCGTCGGACAGGGAGGTCAGCTCACCAGCCTTGGGGATCTCCTGGGGCAGGAGAGAAGCCCAGCTGATGGGCTGGGCTTGGGGCGCCAACAGAGAGTCCCAGATGAGTGTCGGCAAGGAGGCGGTGGGATTGAGGACCTCAGGCGGCGGGATGGCTGCCAGCAGGTGGGCCTGGTCGTAGGGCTGCTGGAAGTGAGCTCTGAGCAGGGGACAGAGAAGAGGGCAAGGTCAGGCGTGAGCTCAGTCAGCCAGCAGACATCAGCCTGATGTGGCCCAGGAGCTGAACGGGGCTAGCACTCAGGCCTTATCAGATGAATACCAGATTCACTACTAG
This sequence comes from Madoqua kirkii, assembly GCA_006408675.1. Lineage (NCBI taxonomy): Eukaryota > Metazoa > Chordata > Mammalia > Artiodactyla > Bovidae > Madoqua > Madoqua kirkii. Next base: position 21,796 of record SJYC01124847.1, on the reverse strand, counting down.
GACCGGCAGTCTGAGCCCCTCTTCACCCAGGTCCCCTGGTTCTCCCTCTGCCGGAAAGAATCCCCCTTCCCTAGCTCCGATTCAAGGGGGTCATTTCCACGTCTCTATCCTCCTGAGGTACCCAAGCACGCAGCTTGAGGCCAGACCCTAGCATCCTGGCCCCTCATCTCCTCAGCTGCCAAGGCACCATACCCCTGTCCCAGGCCCCCTTCCATACACGTTTCTTCTCCCACACCCTCCCCCAAATCCCCTGGACTCTTTCGGAGCCCTCGGCCCAGCGTCTGTCCAGATATAAGCCTCCCCTTCTCATTTTTGGGAGGGGCGCCCCTCTTCTCTGCGACTGGTAAGTTTTCGTTTCCTCAGCCCAAGACCACCGCCCTCCAAAACCCCTCTCCACATCTCCCGGAACCACCTGACCCGAGCTTATTCGTACCCAGGCTGTATTCTTTGACTCGACTCTGGCACCTCGACTTCGTCCCCAAGCCCCCTGCTCCTCCAAGTGCTCTCCTCATGCAGTCTTCATTTGCCTCCCCCAAACTCCCCAGGGGTCCGGTCCCCTCACCTGGAGAAGAGTCGTGCAGCTCACTGTAGTTGGGTCTCCGGCGGGAGCTCGCAGACTTCCTGACGAGGAAAGAACGCGGCATGGTGGCCGAAGCAGCGGGTGGGGGGGGGGTGGTCTCTCGCCGGGTCGCGCCGGGATCGTAAAACCCTCCACCCACGACGCCGTGCAGCTGCGCTGTGAGTGGAGACGGGCCGCCGATTCCCTTAAGTACGCCAGTCGCTGGTGGGCGTGGCCCGTCACGGTCACGCCCCTTTGTCACCTCCGCGCCAATCGAGGCGCGCCTTCGCCAGCGGCCCCGCCCCGAGCAGGTGCGCTGGGAGCCGGGCGGGGCCGCGCGGACGCCCGGCCTCGGGCGCGTGCATGGGCGCCGGGCGGCGGGCTGCCGGGGGCGGAGCGCTGGGAACCCCTGGACGAGGCGGGACCCCTCTTCGGGACTCGGGCGCCCGGGCCGGCTCGGCGTGGCACGCTCTCCCGCCTCTGGCGCCCTCTGGCGCCGCGCGCCGCGGCTCTGGGCACTTGACTTTCGGAGACCGCCACCTCCTCGGGTGTCAGAACGGGGCAGGGGGTGCCTTCGCCCGTAGGGTGCCTCGCAGAGAGCGTGGGATTGACCAGGGGCAGCACACAGTTCGGGGGCGGAGAGAAGCAATGGATTCCTCCACGTGGCTGCTAACAGTGTGCAATGCCACAGCCCTTTTTTTTTTGCAAAGCAAATGGGCATCAGCTAGAAACACGCACATACTGACTGTGTGCCCACTAACGAACCAGGCAACACTCCTGGGGCTCAGGGGGTGGGCGGTGTATAACCCTGAACAAAACACTCGGGGTCTCTGCTGAAGGGTCGCTCGCCCAGTCAAGTGGCGGAGACAGGCGAAGTCAACAGGCAATTCCAATGCAGAGGGAAGCGTATTTCGATGGGGGGTGGGGTGGGGACCACAGGGCACTGTGACAGTCAACAGGCGGGTCACTTGACCAAGAGTCAGGGCAGCTTCCCAGAGGAAGTGAAGAAAATGCCGAGGGGAAAGGCCTGAGGTTAGAGGCAGTAACCATCTCAGAGCCATTGAGAGCCTCTCTCAGGATGGGGGCGGGGTGGGCAGGGCGGCGGGGTCAGGGCCTGGAGGAGTCTGGACTTTGCTCCAGGGGCCCTGGAGAGCCGAGGAGGGACCTGTTTGGATTTTGGTTGAGAAAGATTACTCTGGGCAGGTGGGAGTAAGCAGTGGGGAAGGGCGGAGCTCAGGTAGTTGCCTCACTCGTCTGGGGCCATTGAAACTGTGTCTAAAGGACCTGAGGCTAGGCTCCACCGGGGGATCACTGCTTCAGCTGTGGGCTGGGCCCAAGGGAGGGACAGCCTTCAGCCCCAGCTCCCCTCTGAGCCCACTGACTGTGAAGGCCACGCCTGTCCTGGACTGGGGATGGGGCACAGGCCTAAATCCGAAGGTCTCTCCAACTTGTTTCCACCTGTGGAAACCTGTTAAGTCCCTCCACTCACCATCCTGCATGAAAGCAAGGACAATTGTCTGGATCCTTAGGTGCCGTGAACAAAACAATCAACCTTTCCCTGTTCTAGCTGGGGAGGAGGGGAGGCGGAGGGGACAGGCCACACACAGTCACTACAAAGAATATGGCCTCCTGTACGTCCGTTTACTTCCCATCGTGATTTTCCACCTACATCCAGAGGGAAGAGTAACGCCGTGTCGCTCTGCTCCAAACCTCCCGTGTCCCTATCTCACGCAGAGCAGAAGCCGAACTCTTCACCACGGCCCTCCACCTGCTGACCTGACCTCTGCTGCACTTAACTTGAGCCGCTCTGCCCCTCCCCCGGCACAACGATCCACCGCCTTCTTTCCGTTCCTCCACATCCCAGCCTTTGGCACCTGCCGCTCATCTTCCCCGACCCCCGAAATCTCTCTTCCGCAGGATCTTTACCAGAGTGTCTCTTTCAGTCTTTGTTTCAGCAGGAACTTCTCAACTGTTCAGCCTCATTAGTAAGGAGAGAAATGCAAATTAAAACCACAATGAGATACCATTTCACGCCCATCAGAAAGATAAAAAGTTAAAATTTGGTCATAGCAAGTGTTGAGGATGTGAGGGCAGGAGGACTTTGGTCCAGTCAAGTGGCGGAGACAGGCGAAGTCAACAGGCAATTCCAATGCAGAGGGAAGCGTATTTCGATGGGGGGTGGGGTGGGGACCACAGGGCACTGTGACAGTCAACAGGCGGGTCACTTGACCAAGAGTCAGGGCAGCTTCCCAGAGGAAGTGAAGAAAATGCCGAGGGGAAAGGCCTGAGGTTAGAGGCAGTAACCATCTCAGAGCCATTGAGAGCCTCTCTCAGATGGGGGCGGGGTGGGCAGGGCGGCGGGGTCAGGGCCTGGAGGAGTCTGGACTTTGCTCCAGGGGCCCTGGAGAGCCGAGGAGGGACCTGTTTGGATTTTGGTTGAGAAAGATTACTCTGGGCAGGTGGGAGTAAGCAGTGGGGAAGGGCGGAGCTCAGGTAGTTGCCTCACTCGTCTGGGGCCATTGAAACTGTGTCTAAAGGACCTGAGGCTAGGCTCCACCGGGGGATCACTGCTTCAGCTGTGGGCTGGGCCCAAGGGAGGGACAGCCTTCAGCCCCAGCTCCCCTCTGAGCCCACTGACTGTGAAGGCCACGCCTGTCCTGGACTGGGGATGGGGCACAGGCCTAAATCCGAAGGTCTCTCCAACTTGTTTCCACCTGTGGAAACCTGTTAAGTCCCTCCACTCACCATCCTGCATGAAAGCAAGGACAATTGTCTGGATCCTTAGGTGCCGTGAACAAAACAATCAACCTTTCCCTGTTCTAGCTGGGGAGGAGGGGAGGCGGAGGGGACAGGCCACACACAGTCACTACAAAGAATATGGCCTCCTGTACGTCCGTTTACTTCCCATCGTGATTTTCCACCTACATCCAGAGGGAAGAGTAACGCCGTGTCGCTCTGCTCCAAACCTCCCGTGTCCCTATCTCACGCAGAGCAGAAGCCGAACTCTTCACCACGGCCCTCCACCTGCTGACCTGACCTCTGCTGCACTTAACTTGAGCCGCTCTGCCCCTCCCCCGGCACAACGATCCACCGCCTTCTTTCCGTTCCTCCACATCCCAGCCTTTGGCACCTGCCGCTCATCTTCCCCGACCCCCGAAATCTCTCTTCCGCAGGATCTTTACCAGAGTGTCTCTTTCAGTCTTTGTTTCAGCAGGAACTTCTCAACTGTTCAGCCTCATTAGTAAGGAGAGAAATGCAAATTAAAACCACAATGAGATACCATTTCACGCCCATCAGAAAGATAAAAAGTTAAAATTTGGTCATAGCAAGTGTTGAGGATGTGAGGGCAGGAGGATTTGGTTGGTTCGTGCAGGGGAGAGTGTCCTGGGTATGAGCCACTTTGGAAAGGTTTAGCATCAGCGAACAGCGGGTGACTCTCCTAGCATTCTACTCCCAGGCCTGCTGCGTCCCAGAGGTTCTTAGCCCTGGCGGCAGATCCCCTCCAGGAACACCAAAGCCTGGGCCCCACCCTTGCAGCCCTTCTCTTTCAATTACTCTGGGTGGGACCCTTTGGTAGTAGCATTTTTGAAAACTCCTCAGGTGATTCTAGTGAGCAGCCAAGGTTGAGAACTGCTGCCCAGCTCTAAACCCAGAAGAAATGAGAATATTTCTTGCACCCTCATTCATAATAGGAAAAAAACAAAACAAAACTGGAAACAACCCAAATGTTTATCAACAATAGAAAGGATTAATAAACTGTAATTAATAAATTACAATACTATAATGGGATACTATACAGTGAGAAAAACAAACTAAAACTCCATGCAACAAAAGGGATAAATCTAAAAGCATGGTGTTAAGCAAAAAGGACCAACTCAAATACAGTTAGTTGGATTTACACAGGTTCAAAAGCAGGTAAATGAAGCCCTTTATTGTCTAGGAATGTATATGGAGGTGGTAAAACTATAAAGAAAAGCAAGGAAATATTTACTGCAAAATTCTGGAGGGTGGTTAGTTGGGGGCGGAGGTGCTTCTAGAGGGGTTTTGATAATGTTTTGGTTTTTTTTTTTTTTGAGGGGGTTAAAACATTTCTTAAATGGAGTTGCTTTACCATGTAACAGCAAAGTAATCAGCCAAAAACATACAGATATCACTGTTCTTTGGATTTCCTTCCCACTGAGGTCACCACAGAGCATTGAACAGAGTTCCTTGGTTCTCATTATTGGTTATCTATTTTATACACAGATATTTTATACATATGGATGTCAACCCCAATCTCCAAATCCATCCCAGATAATGTTCTATTTTAAGCACAGAAGATGTTATTATTAGTCTTGAAACTGTACAACAGACAATTTAGACACTCTTGCTAAGAATATATATTTAACACATATTTTAAGTCACCCGAAGGGAAGCGTCTCTGAAGATCCTAGCCAAAGCAGCATCCTGCCTTACAACATATCTTTTTTTATTCCATTGCCCGCGTGCTCAGTCATGTCGGATTCTCCGCGACCCCATGGAGTAGTCTGCCAGGCTCCTCTGTCCATTGGATTTCCCACGTAGAGTGGGTTGCCGTTTCCTCCTCCAGGGGATCTTCCCCACCCAGGGATGGAGCCCGTGTCTTCTACACTGGCAGGCGGATTCTTGACCACAGTCACCGGGGAAGCCCTTTTATTCCATTTACCCCGTTCAATTTTCTTCAAAGCACTTAGCAGGGGCTCAAACAAGTGTTTGGTGAATGATTACTGGCTACACCTTCTCCTAGTCACCTTATGCAAGTCACTCAGCCTCTCTGAGCCTCAGTTTCCTCATCTGTACAAGGTGAGCGTCCTGTCTCCCTGCGATGCTGGATGGGTAGTGGCTGGAGGCGGCTGGTCCTCGAACGCCGTTGCCTGGGCCTCCTGCTCTCCCTTTCGCTGCGGGCGGACACCCGCGCCCCGGAGGAGGTGTAAGGTGCCGGTGGCGGGGCCTTTCTCCGTTTGGCAGTCCCTTCCCTTCCGATTGAACTGTCCGGGCGCTTTGTCCTGCCGGTTCGCCCACACACCCCTCCCTCCCAGAAACGGCGACGTGGGAGGGAGCTTTGGGCGAGGCGAGGCCCAGGGGCTGCAGGTCAGCTCCCGGGGGTGCGGTCCCGGGCGACACTTTAGACGCTGCAGCGTCAGGTCCTCCCGGAAATGGACCGGCTCTGCCCCCGGCCCCACCCCGCGCCCTGCGCCCGGGGCCGCGGCCCTGCGGCGCCCTCTGCTGGCTGTCATGTGGGGCTGGACGCGCACGCCGTGGATGGGGATGAAAACTGGTCCAGCTGCCTTGAAGAGCAGTTTGGAACAACTCCTGCTTTCAGGACGAGGTGGCCGAGTGGTTAAGGCGATGGACTGCTAATCCATTGTGCTCTGCACGCGTGGGTTCGAATCCCATCCTCGTCGGCTTGTGGCTTCCATTCCTCCCTTTAGCGGGGGTTTCCCGAGTGGTGCTTGTGGTTTTTAAGAGGAGGGAAGAAAAAAAACCCCTCTTCTGCCAATGCAGGAAACCCGGATTCCATCAGGCAGATCCCCTGTTACAGTATTCTTGCCTGTAAAATCCATTTCCCTCAGCAAGGGAAGTTATTTTTACCTGCGTCTTGTATGACCTTCTAGAGATAGTCTGTATAGAGACAAGGAGATATATATATTGGTGGATGTTAATATGTACACCCCTTTTTATATAACACCAACAAGAGCCTATACTTTAGCCTACTTGCTTTTACCTCTCAAGTAACTACGCTGCGTGTCTTGAAAGTTGTTCCCTATCTCTTCACGTAGCTCCCATAACCCCTTGCAGGGTTGCAGACTCTTTCATTGTATGGATTATACCATAATCACACAATTTATCTTACAAGGGGACTTGTGATAGGCATTTAGATTAGAATGTAAGTTTTCACTACTACAATCAAGGGGGCAATTTCAGTGAATGTCTTGTACACACATCTTTGACCTGAAGTGCAAAGATATCTTATAAAAAATATTGAGGAAATTCCTTGGCCGTGGTTAGGACTCTTTGCTTTCATTGCCCTGAGGGGCTGGGTTCAATTCCTGGTCAGGAAACTGAGATCCTGCAAGTCATTTGACATGGCAAAAAAAGTTGATACATTTGTTCAAATGTCCTCTAACAAGGTTAAACTAAATTATACTTCCACCAGCAGGGAGTTGGGGGCCCTTTTCAAAACCTGGTGGAGGCAGGGTGTTGTCAGCTTTATTTTTTTTAATCTTTCCCCATCTGATAAGGGAAAGTGAGATCTCCTAGTTACAATTTGCATTTACATGATTGGGGTGGAGCAGTTTTCACAGCCTGTGTCCTTTTCCTTTTCTCAGTGTCCTGAACTGCATCTCTGTCGTTTGGTCACTGATTTGATAACTTTTTAATCAATAAAAACTCTGTATATTAGGCTAGCTGACCCTGTTGATTAGATCATTAACCGCTGAGTGGATCAATCAGAGAGTTCATCTCTGCCGGGAAGAAGACGTTGCCCACGAAAAGTTCAATGAATGAATCAAGGTTCAACCTCCACTCTTACCCTTGATTTAAAAAAACAAAACCTCTTGAGTGTCTCCCACCTGCCTGGACACAGTGATTCAGCCCTGGGCCTGACTCAGAAGTCCCTCTGAGAATCAAAAATCACCATCTCGGAATACAAAAGGGTTTCAAGGGAAGTTTCTGGGTCCAAGTCTGTTGGGCGTGGCCAGAGCTGGGCACTCCAAGACTGACAAGCATTTTGTGTTCCCATTTGCTGAGGGCCTGCTGTGTGCCAAGTTTTGTGCGGGAGCTTCATCATAGGTGTCCCGTTAGCATCCCCAAGTGGCATTTGACACTCTTGGGAAACAGTTAATACATTACGATGCAGACAGATTAGCCATCTGTCAGAAAGGAGAAAACTCTAGATGTAGTGAAGTGGAATCATATCAAGACATGAAGCGATAAAAAGCCAGGTGCAGAGCAGCGTGTACAATGTGAGGGCATTTGCATAAAAGAGGGAGAGATATGTGTTTCTTAGAAACACAGAAACAGCCATTGGCGGGAGGACTGGAAACTGGTCTCCGGGATTGTCTCTGAGGAGGGGATCCGAGTGGCAACCAGGCAGGAGCGGGAGAAGATGGTCTGTTACATGCCCTTTCCTGTGTCTTAAAAAATGTTTAAATCACTTGCAAGTATTAACCTCATTAATTTTTTATAGGGTAGCCAAAGTTGTCCATCACAGATGATCTGTTAAATACATCAGTCCAATCAATGGAATACTTTGCAGCTGGCAAAATCTCAAATCCTGTCTAAGAGTAAGCCTCCCAGGCTCCCATCTCTCTCACAGAAAAAGCCAAAATGCTCAAGATACCATGAGGCTCTGTGGAACTGGGCCCCTCGTGGCCCCTCTGAACTCACAGCGACCACGCCAGCCTCAGCCACTTGGCACTGTGGAATATCTCCCCTGGAGACGGCCACCCGGCTCACCTCACCTCAGGGACATCTCCTCTGGCACTGTGCCACCCCCTCTACCGTCCGCCAGTCTCACGCTCCTTACCCACCCACCTACCCCAGTACTCCACACATATCTGACACCGTGTGTATTTTATTTATTTTGCTGAATGTCCTTCAGATCAGAGGTTGGCCAACAATAGCCCCCAGGCCAGATTCAACCAGTGTTTTATTCTTCTACGGCCCTTGAGCTACAAATAGCTTTTTTAAAAAAAAAAAAAGAAAAGAAAAGGAACCACTGGACACCCAGGGAGGTCCACGAACAGCTTTTACAGACAAACATTTTATCAGTTTGAGGAAAGGAAGCTCTACCCAGGCAGGAAGTATCTGTTTGGTTCACTGCTGTGACCTAAGCCTGGTTTACAGTAGGTGCGAAATAAATATTAGCTGAATGAATGAACGAACCGATATAACCTTTCAAGTGAAAACAAAACCTTCAGGTGATCAGAATATCTCATAGGCTGCCTGTTGTGCAGAAGTTAATAAATAATATCTACATGTAGACCCAGACTGTACAATTAGACCCAAGAATCCGGTTACTGCTGAGGAGGAAAGCAGACAGCGGTGGGAAGGAGACTTATTTTTCTCCAAACTGTTTTGGTTTTTTAAAAATTATTTTATCATTCTTATCGTTATTTTATTTATCTTTTTTTTGGCCATGCCATGAGACATGTGGACTCTTGTTCCCTGATCAGGGACTGAAACTGCGACCCCCTGTGTTGGAAGCATGGAGTCTTAACCACTGGACCAATCCCTCCAAACCATTTCTGAACGGTATGAATGTTTTATTTCAGACAAGAGCAGGCAGATTCAGGGTGGTATGGCTGTAGATTAAATGTCTATTTCAGATGCATGTCACCATTTTAAATAAAATACTTTTTCATGAAAAAAATCCAACCACAAAACCCAGGCAAAATTTAACTGTCTGCCACGAGACCTGGTTTCTTCATCTACTGAATGAGGATAGTAAGTAGGGTGACCAGCCGGCCCCACTTTCCCAGGGTTGCAGAAGTTCTGGGATGTTCCTGGGCAAGCAGAAAGAGGTGATTTCCATGGTTAGAAGGCAGTCGTCCAAAGCCTTGAGGGTGGCAGGCGGATGTGTGGGGACTGGGTGGGGCCCACACCTGCTGGGCCAGCGTTGTACCTGGAGGTCCACTGATGCTCCAGACCCGACACGGGGCCCTGGGATCTAACGAAGGTGCAGTGCGCTCCTTGCCCGGCTAACCTCCGTGCATTTGCCAGGGGGGTGGCCACGCATTATCTCACAGAGTATCTGGAGCACTGATTTGCCTTGGCAGCCTCGCCCCTCGGCCTGCTGATAGCGCCCTGTTATCTCCACTTCTGGGCAGAAGGCTGAACCTGCTTCCAGGAAAAGCCCCAAGGCCTCCTCTCCCCCGACCTGCACCCACCTGGAGACGTTTGTGCATCTCTGGACAAAGATGTGTGGGAGACACTGCCAAGGAGGGGAGAGCGAGAGCAACCATGTGCTTAGGTCAAAGGCTGTCACAAGATGCTACCTCGCCTGGGGCTCATCTCCCCTCTCTCCCCTCTGCTCACCTGCTCCAGCCTCGGTGGCCTTCCTGCTCCCTCTTCACGCAGGTTCTGTCCCACAGCAGGCCTTGGCCTCTGCTCTTCCTTCTGCCCAGAATGCCCTTTGTCGGCTCTTCCTAGAGCCGTTCCCAGCTCATCCGTCACCTCAGAAATGCTCCTGTCATCGCCCTTTGCCACTGCTGCCACGCTGGCCCATCTGGCCGCTCCAGCAAGCCCTGAGTGCTAGGCGAGGTTGTTGTTGTTCAGGTCACTACGTCATGTCTGATTCTTTGCGACCCCATAGACTGCAGCCCGCCAGGCTCCTCTGTCCTTCACTGTCTCCTGGAGTTTGCTCGAAGTCATGTCCACTGAGTCTGTGAGGCTATCTAACCATCTCATCCTCTTCTGTAAAACAGTCAAGATTTCAGCCCCATTTTACAGATAAAGAAACCGAGGCTCAGAGAGGTGACATGCCAACATGCTCAAGTTACAGTGAGCAAGCAATGGAATGTCCCTGGCTTAGTGGGCTAGGATTTTATAATAAACCAGCCAGACACAAACAAGCTCCTGTGCCCGTGAAGCCCACCGGTGAGGGAGGAATCTGCTAGTCTGAGGAACCTGGGTGAGTCAGAGGCGTGAGACCCCGAGGGACCCCACGCTGAGGTCACAGGGATGAGCAGGTGAGAGAGGGAAGTGAGGAGACATTCCCAGCAGCAGGGACTGCTGACCACCGTGACTAAGAAGCCTGGGGGCAGCTGGGTGCTCCAGGATGTGAGAGCAGTTCAGGTGGCAGAAGCTCCTCGTTGAGAGCCCCAGGCCCCTTGGGCCCACTCCCCCAGGCGGCTCCAGCCACCGTGGGCCAGAGCAGGCACGCTCGGCCTCAGCAGCTCGGCCTCAGCAGCTTTGCATGTGATATTCCCATTCTGTAAATAACTTCCCCACACGTGGCCCCGGCAGTTCTTGAGATTGCCAGTCTTTTTTGAAAATTAGAAATGTCCAAATGGGAGCTTAGAAAACTATGGTCTGGGGACTTCCCCAGTGGTCCAGTAGCTGAGATGCTCCGCTCCCAATGCCCAGGTTCCACCCCAGGTCAGGGAGCCAGATCCCTCACGCCACAACTAAGTTTGTGTGCTGCCGTGAAGACTGACAGTCCTGCGTGTTGCAACTAAGACCTAGTGCAGATAAATACTTAAAAAAAAACTGTTGTCTGTTTCTAATGTTTGTATTTAATATGTTAACACTTTAAAGCCATACACACATCTCTGCAGAGCACAAAGCTAGGGTCCTGCCTAGCCCTACCACCTGTGACTGTATAACCCTGAATAGATCCCTTCTTTAGAACTGAACCACTACGTAGACCCGGAGCTAAAACCTGAACAAGCCGCCTCAGAAGCCCTCCTCGAAGGCACGTGCACACAGACACACGCACACCCTCTGCGGCGACTTACCTTGCTGTTCTCACTGATGCTATAGATGGGGTTGCCAAACAAAATACAGATAGCCACTGAAACCAGAATTTAGGGGGTCTAGGATGGTTATGCCGGAGAAGGCAATGGCACCCCACTCCAGTACTCTTGCCTGGAAAATCCCATGGGCGGAGGAGCCTGGTAGCCTGCAGTCCATGGGGTGGCGAAGAGTCGGACACGACTGAGCGACTTCACTTGCATGCATTGGAGAAGGAAATGGCAACCCACTCCAGTGTTCTTGCCTGGAGAATCCCAGGGACGGGGGCGCCTGGTGAGCTGCCGTCTATGGGGTTGCACAGAGTCGGACACGACTGAAATGACTTAGCAGCAGCAGCAGCAGCAGCAGCAGGATGTTTATGCACACACTGCTATAATCAAAATGGATAAATTACAAGGACCTACTGTATACCAGACAGAATCTGCTCAGTGTTAAATGGCAGCCTGGATGGCAGAAGGGTCTGGGGGAGAATGGATACATGTACATGTATGGCTGAGTCCCTTCGATGTTCATCGGCAACTATCACAACATTGCTAATCAGCTTTACCTCAATCAAAATAAAAAGTTCTAAGTGTGGAAAAAAAAAAAAGAATCTCACATAACTACAGTAAACTTTTGGTATCAGACTGCACGGGACAGACGTCTTTATCTGAAATTCAAAGTTAACTGGCTCTCCAGTATTTTAGGGCTCCCCGATAGCTCAGTGGTAATATAAGCCTGCAATGCAGGAGACACAGAAGATCTGAGTTCAGTCCCCGGGTCGGGAGGATCCCCTGGAGCGGGGAATGACTGCCCACTCCAGTATTCTCGCCTGGGAAATCTCATGGACAGAGGGGCCTGGTGGGCTAGAGTCCACGGGGCTGCAGAGTCAGACACAGCTGAGCATGAGCACCATGTGCGCAAAGGGCTAGCACTTTTATTTGCTAACTCTGGCAGCTCTGCTTAGAGGCTGGCGCTCCAGCACTCAGAGTACAGTCCCTAACCGGTCCCCCACTGGTGATGGGCAGCGAGGTCACTGCTCATCTTCTGCTTACCGGGAACGACAGTCCCAGGAAAATCCTTGCACAAAGGGCACTGACCTCATCTACAATTGTATCTAGAGGGTGTGTTCCTCAAAGTCGCTTAGTCACTCTCTGCCTGGATTCCTGTGGCCAGGAGGTCAGGCCGTCCAAGCCTTAGACCCGCTCCCTGTCTCCCCGACAGCAGCCACCTTCTCTCTCTCGGGCTATCCCTCGACCTTGCGCTTTCTCCTTGTCTCTCTCCCTCTCTCTTCCACTCTCCCTCTGGGTGTCTCTGACTCTATTTTTCTGTCTCACCTCGTGTACATTTCTGTCTCCTTGGACTCTGTCTCAGTCTCTCCTAGTCTTTGTATTTCTGCCTCTCGCAACTTCTCATTTGACACAGCACCTCTCTCTATAAAATACTTAGAAGTTTTGAATTTTTTATAAGGGAATTAAAACCATTATTTTAAAATTAATGTTTTAACTGGAGGATTACTTGACAATATTGCGATGATTTTTGCCATACATCAACATGACACACGTGTCCTCCCATCCTGAAACCACCCCCAACTTCCCTCCTCACCCTACCCCCCCAGGGTTGTCCCAGAGCACTGGCTTTGGTGCCCTGCTTCATGCAAAGCTTTGAATTAAAAAATGAATTTGGCTGCATCGGGTCTTAGTTGCGGCTCGAGGAATCTTCGTTGCATACAAGATCTTTCTGTTGTGGCCCCTGAACTCTCTCATTTCGGTGTGAGGGTTTAGCTGCTCCACGGCATGTGGGATCTGAGTTCCCTGATGAGGGATCCAACCTGTGTCCCCCTGCATCAACAGGTAGATTCTTAACCACTGGACAGCCGGGGAAGTCCTGTATATAAAGTACCTAGATGGGTGGGCACAGATATATTTGGAAGGATGTTTGCTGTAGCATGGCGCATAACATAGTTGTGAAAATTAAAGGGTTACTGTTGTTCAGTTGCTAAATCTGATTTAGTCTCTTTGCAGCTTCATGGACTGCGCTATCTCCTGGGTTTGCTCAAGTTCATGTGCATTGAGTCAGTGACACCGTCTAACCATCTCCTCCTCTGCCGCCCTCTTCTCCTTTTGCCTTCGATCTTTCCCAGCATCGAGGTTTACCCCAGTGAGTTGGCTCTTCACCTCAGTTGGCCAAACCTCACTAAAATGGAGTTGGGAGGCCAGAAAGGGGAACTCTCACGAATGTACCACTAGAAGTCAACACAGACCCTGAGAGGAGACGTCCCTCGCATCTGCGGTAGGAAGGGACATTATTTCACTACTGCCAGCAGGAATAGGAAAGATTTCCTCCTTACTTGTCAACAGCTTGGCCACTGAGAGACTGTCACGATGCAGCCAATGAGAAGGAAACTCCCAGTTTCCTCCAAAGGCCTTCATGTTTATAACAGCCTCTCCCAACTTCCCCTTCTCCTCTGTGAAAGAGTTTCCTCTCCCTTGTTTTACTGGACTTGCATTGAGTTTGCCACCTGTGCATGTCCTGAGTTGAAATTCTTTGCTGTTCCTGAATAAACTCATTTTATTGGTTAAAAACAACAACAACCGATTGTGTTATCGTTTTAGGTTAACAGAGTCAAACTGGAAACCTAAATACTCATTGATAAATAAAAGTCAGGTCCATCCTCACCAGGAGGGTCAGGCAATCATTAAAAATACCACCACTATGACAGGAAAGATGTTGAGAGATAAATCCCAGAGTGAAAAATGCAGGTTATGATATAGACAAGAAGTAAAGCATTTACCTATTTTAAAATTCAACCAAAAATATGACCCAAGGACATATATTTCATTATTAAATGATCATTGATTGTGGGGTGGGATGAGGAGTGGTTTCCACTTTTTTATATTTTTCTGCTTTATCTGTCTTCTGCTATTTTCTAAAGAATAAGCATTATAGTTGTTTGTTTAAGGGGACCCTGGTGACTCAGCGGTTAAGAATCTGCCTGCAACGCAGGAGATGCTGGAGACGCAGGTTCAATCCCTGGGTCAGGAAGATGCCCTGGAGGCGGGCATCAATCAAAATAAAAAGTTCTAAGTGTGGAAAAAAAAAAAAGAATCTCACATAACTACAGTAAACTTTTGGTATCAGACTGCACGGGACAGACGTCTTTATCTGAAATTCAAAGTTAACTGGCTCTCCAGTATTTTAGGGCTCCCCGATAGCTCAGTGGTAATATAAGCCTGCAACGCAGGAGACACAGAAGATCTGAGTTCAGTCCCCGGGTCGGGAGGATCCCCTGGAGCGGGGAATGACTGCCCACTCCAGTATTCTCGCCTGGGAAATCTCATGGACAGAGGGGCCTGGTGGGCTAGAGTCCACGGGGCTGCAGAGTCAGACACAGCTGAGCATGAGCACCATGTGCGCAAAGGGCTAGCACTTTTATTTGCTAACTCTGGCAGCTCTGCTTAGAGGCTGGCGCTCCAGCACTCAGAGTACAGTCCCTAACCGGTCCCCCACTGGTGATGGGCAGCGAGGTCACTGCTCATCTTCTGCTTACCGGGAACGACAGTCCCAGGAAAATCCTTGCACAAAGGGCACTGACCTCATCTACAATTGTATCTAGAGGGTGTGTTCCTCAAAGTCGCTTAGTCACTCTCTGCCTGGATTCCTGTGGCCAGGAGGTCAGGCCGTCCAAGCCTTAGACCCGCTCCCTGTCTCCCCGACAGCAGCCACCTTCTCTCTCTCGGGCTATCCCTCGACCTTGCGCTTTCTCCTTGTCTCTCTCCCTCTCTCTTCCACTCTCCCTCTGGGTGTCTCTGACTCTATTTTTCTGTCTCACCTCGTGTACATTTCTGTCTCCTTGGACTCTGTCTCAGTCTCTCCTAGTCTTTGTATTTCTGCCTCTCGCAACTTCTCATTTGACACAGCACCTCTCTCTATAAAATACTTAGAAGTTTTGAATTTTTTATAAGGGAATTAAAACCATTATTTTAAAATTAATGTTTTAACTGGAGGATTACTTGACAATATTGCGATGATTTTTGCCATACATCAACATGACACACGTGTCCTCCCATCCTGAAACCACCCCCAACTTCCCTCCTCACCCTACCCCCCCAGGGTTGTCCCAGAGCACTGGCTTTGGTGCCCTGCTTCATGCAAAGCTTTGAATTAAAAAATGAATTTGGCTGCATCGGGTCTTAGTTGCGGCTCGAGGAATCTTCGTTGCATACAAGATCTTTCTGTTGTGGCCCCTGAACTCTCTCATTTCGGTGTGAGGGTTTAGCTGCTCCACGGCATGTGGGATCTGAGTTCCCTGATGAGGGATCCAACCTGTGTCCCCCTGCATCAACAGGTAGATTCTTAACCACTGGACAGCCGGGGAAGTCCTGTATATAAAGTACTAGATGGGTGGGCACAGATATATTTGGAAGGATGTTTGCTGTAGCATGGCGCATAACATAGTTGTGAAAATTAAAGGGTTACTGTTGTTCAGTTGCTAAATCTGATTTAGTCTCTTTGCAGCTTCATGGACTGCGCTATCTCCTGGGTTTGCTCAAGTTCATGTGCATTGAGTCAGTGACACCGTCTAACCATCTCCTCCTCTGCCGCCCTCTTCTCCTTTTGCCTTCGATCTTTCCCAGCATCGAGGTTTACCCCAGTGAGTTGGCTCTTCACCTCAGTTGGCCAAACCTCACTAAAATGGAGTTGGGAGGCCAGAAAGGGGAACTCTCACGAATGTACCACTAGAAGTCAACACAGACCCTGAGAGGAGACGTCCCTCGCATCTGCGGTAGGAAGGGACATTATTTCACTACTGCCAGCAGGAATAGGAAAGATTTCCTCCTTACTTGTCAACAGCTTGGCCACTGAGAGACTGTCACGATGCAGCCAATGAGAAGGAAACTCCCAGTTTCCTCCAAAGGCCTTCATGTTTATAACAGCCTCTCCCAACTTCCCCTTCTCCTCTGTGAAAGAGTTTCCTCTCCCTTGTTTTACTGGACTTGCATTGAGTTTGCCACCTGTGCATGTCCTGAGTTGAAATTCTTTGCTGTTCCTGAATAAACTCATTTTATTGGTTAAAAACAACAACAACCGATTGTGTTATCGTTTTAGGTTAACAGAGTCAAACTGGAAACCTAAATACTCATTGATAAATAAAAGTCAGGTCCATCCTCACCAGGAGGGTCAGGCAATCATTAAAAATACCACCACTATGACAGGAAAGATGTTGAGAGATAAATCCCAGAGTGAAAAATGCAGGTTATGATATAGACAAGAAGTAAAGCATTTACCTATTTTAAAATTCAACCAAAAATATGACCCAAGGACATATATTTCATTATTAAATGATCATTGATTGTGGGGTGGGATGAGGAGTGGTTTCCACTTTTTTATATTTTTCTGCTTTATCTGTCTTCTGCTATTTCTAAAGAATAAGCATTATAGTTGTTTGTTTAAGGGGACCCTGGTGACTCAGCGGTTAAGAATCTGCCTGCAACGCAGGAGATGCTGGAGACGCAGGTTCAATCCCTGGGTCAGGAAGATGCCCTGGAGGCGGGCATGGCAACCCTCTCCAGCATTCTTGCCTGGAGAATCCCATGGAGAAAGGACCCTGGCGGGCTACCGTCCCTCAGGTCACAAACTGTCAGACGCAACTGAAGCGACTGAGCACGCGTTATAGTTTTTAACATCGTACATATCTGCTCTTTATCATTTTATGTATTTATACATAGGGGCACACTATTTTTTCCTGAGCCATCTGTGAGTAACTTGGAGACATCATGTCCTCTACTTATATAATTTTGGGGCGGCTGCTCCTCATGGCATGCAGGATCCTAGTTCCCTGACCAGGGGCTGAACCCGTGCCCCATGCAGTGGAAGCAAGGAGTCTTGACCCCTGGACCACCAGGGAAGTCCCATCACGTCCTTTAAACTCTTCCACGTCCATCTCCTAAGGACAAGGACATTCTCTTATGCGACTGTGGTGTAACTCAAACTTAGGAAATCTCACACTGATAAAATACTGTTAACTTGTTCCACGATCCTTACTTAGCTGTTAGCAATTGGTCCATGGACACCCTTTAGAGCAAGCCCCGTAACATCGAGGATCCAAGCCGGGGTCAGGCAGCTTTGCAGTTGGTTGCAGCCTCTCTGCTGTTCTTCGAGCTTGACATTTTGGAAGAGGTGGAGCTGTTTCGTAGCCTGTCTCCCAGTTTGGATGAGTTGCCTGATGTTTCCTTACAACGGTCTGTGTGTGTGCTGTCGTGTCTGACTCTGCGACTCCAAGGATCGTAATCTGCCCGGCTCCTCTGTCCATGGGATTCTCCAGGCAAGAACACTGGAATGGGAGGCCATTTCCTTCTCCAGGCGATCTTCCTGATCCAGGGATCAAACCCGGGTCTCCTGCATTGGCGGGAGGACTCTACCACTAGTGCCACTTGGAAACTGTCCCTTACAATTAGACTCTCGTGTTTTCTGTCGGGACTCTCAGAAGTGCTGCATTCTCCAGTGTGTCCCATCAAGTCGCCCGAGACGTGTCCCATTATCAGTGATGTTAATTCTGATCCCTTGGTAAAGGAGGAGCCTGCTGGGTTTCTCCACTGCGAAGTTACTAATTTTCAGTATTTACTTTTACTTATTTTGCTGTGCCGTCTTAGTTGTGGCACGTAGGATCTTTAGTTGTGGTGTGTGGGATTGGTCCCCTGACCAGGGATTGAACCTGTGCCCTCCTGCGTTGGGAGCATGGAGTCTTAAACCACTAGAGCACCAGGGAAGTCCCAAAGTTAGTGATTTTCCCTTTGTAAATAATCTGAGGGGTGATCATTTGAGACCAAACAGTCTAGATGATTTTTATAAGCAGAAAAGGTATCGTTAAAGTCTCCCAACCTGTAAGAACTGAGCTTGCCCACCCAGTTCTAACCAACGGAGTGGCTGCCTACCGCAGCTTTTATACGATAGCTGTGTTGTGAGACTTGCCTGTCTTACAAGATAGAAGTTCTTCACTCGCCCAAGGATGCCTTCCCTGGTGCCTGCAATCTCTTTGCAACCCCACGGACCATAACTCACCAGGCTCCTCGTCCCTAGGATTCTCCCGGCAGGTAAACTGGAGTGGGTTCCCATGCCCTCCTCTAGGGGATCTTCCTGATCCAGGGATGGAACCCAGGTCTCCTGCACCGCAGACACCTTCTTTAACTGAGCCACCAGCGGAGCCACACACCCGGGATCCTACATAAACCTATGTAACTCAGAAGGGGAAGTACTTTCCAGCTGTTCCACAGCCTGAGGCAGAGTGCAGAACCTCGACAGGCCCCGGCCTCAGATCTCCGCGTGTGGAGCCCGCTACTGCGACGTTTCAGGGCTGCTGCTAAGGCACCTGCGGTCTTGTTTCATGGAACAGGGTCACTTCTTGCCTCACTGGAGCTCCCAAACATGTGTGTCTGTGGTGGAGGACGAGGGGGACAGGGGTGCAGGGAGGTGGGTCTGTTCTCCAGAGAAGGCAGGCCCGGTAAGGCCAGCTGGTGAAGGGGCAGAGGTGAGATCAGAGCCAGATGGGACTCACTCGTGACAGACAAGAACTTCCCCTTAAAAAGCACAACAGTCTTACAGAGGCTCCCCAAGCCCAGGCTTCAGCAAACTGAGGTTAATAAAAACAGGCATTACAGGGTACCAGTTGGATAAATCATGAGATTTACTTATATTTCACTTTAAAAGCCAGAACATAACAAATGTCACTTTCTGGAGAGTCATCTTATTAGAAATACATGAAGTGCACTTAATACAATGAAACTCGTTTCTTGGTACCACTGTGAGACCACCATCAGGCTTCTTCAAAGGAAGGTTTTGTTAAATTTCCCTCTAAACCTAGGCTGAGATGATCTCAATTCAGGGGGGTCAGAGCGAACTTTTTCCAGAAATTACAGTGAAGAAGCTGTTAACAATACCCGGGCCCTCCCAAGCAACAGCACATTAGAGAAAGTTACTTTGCCCCACAGGACCCAGTCCCTGCCGGTTCCTGAGCACATGCGATCTCAGCGGCAGGGAGGGTGAGGCCCCCGGCAATGGTGTTTGGGCCCAGAGCCCTGGGTCACCTGCAACTTCAGCCACTAACCAACAAAAATATCCCTATTCAGACAGGAGGTCTAACAGGGAAAAATGAACCTAAATAGGGGGCCTTCTGGTCTACCAGAGGCTCTGCTCCTCCAGATGAGACAGCCAGCTCATGGCCTTATTTATTAACATTGGTGAAACATGGTGAACTTCAAGCTTCTTGAGCTGTTAGCAAAGCAAGTTTCTGGCGGAGTTTCTATGACCAACTGCTCCCAGAGGTGTGCTGTACCTCCTGACCTGCAGGTCTTGTCAGAGAGGCAGCAGGTGCGGAGGCTGGGCTTCCCCTAACCCCTCCGCCTCAGAAGGCAGGTCTTCGCACACTGATTTATGTGTTGAAACCAGTTTTATAAGGAAAAAATTTGTGATAGGAAAGCAACCCTCAGGTTAATCTAAGTTGCTAAGTAAGAGATGAAAGAACTAGTAGCCACTGGGGCCCCAAGAACTTCTTACTCATCTGAGGACCCCTCTTTGTGCTTCAAGGACAAGAATGTAAGCACGTTTCCAAACAGAGAGGCAAACGTGAAGAAGTCATTGGAAAATAACTCGCTAGTTTGAAAAAAATCAGAACCCAAATCTGTGGCCCTCCCACCTCACTTAAGTTGACCCATCTCCTTGCTTAGGAATAAATGGAGTTTTAAGTTTCCTAAGTCAGAAACACTTCTTTTCACTAAAAATATGTGGTTACACCTTACCCTAAGAAGGCACCATGCAGGCATTTAAAGTTGAACCAGTTAACCCTAAGGGTGTGCAGGAATGGGAGGGAAACAACACTCATCAAAACTTCCAGCATCAGACCATGGTAAGCTCAGGACACCCACTCCCATGGGACTCATGAACCGTTTCCCACGAGGTGACTCCAGCTTCTGGTGGCTGCTGCCAATGGCCAACAAACAGGAACTCGCACAGCATGGGAGCAACTCCATCACCCACGAGATACTTTACCGCCAGAGTCCACACACCCCAGGGGCAAGGAGAGGAGACGCTGGTCTCACCTGTGCTATTCATGACCAGAAAAGGTCCTGGCTGGCTCAGAGGACCTGAGAGATCAACATGGGATATGACAGGAGGCGCGAGCGTGACGCATGGACAGGGGGGCAGCTGGGCTCCCTTCCGGAGATGGGACAGGCTCCGCGAGGCGGCTGAGGAGCAGGACGAGAGCAGATGGGAGACACGCAGGTGAGCGGAGCCCCCAAGGAGGGCGGGCCTGTTCCCTGTGCGAGTGACCCTGCCCTAACACCAGGCCCGCTCCCAGGCCTGCTGCACACTCGGGGGCGAGTCCCGTTCTCCACACGGAGCCGAGGCCGGGCGCAGCCTGGGCGCCTGCTCACTGGTCGATGATGGAGCGCTGCAGCACCTGGTTTATCATGTCCTCCTCATCCACGTCGTAATCCTGCGGACAACACAGACGCTCAGCTACCGCATGCAGCTGAGGGGCTCACTGTGGGGTGGAGAAGCAGGGCGTCTCAACAGAGCTCTGGAGGAGGGCCAGGGCCCAGCTGCACGGTCTGTGATGCCAGCTGCCTCACCCTGGGCAGCTGCTTGATTTCCATGCCGCAGCTGCCTCACTCTGACCGTGAATATGACCACGGTGCCCTCAGACGGGTGGTCACCTGCGTGAAGCCTGGCACAGATGAGGTACTCAGAGCTGGAGTGCCCGGGGTGAAAACAGCCTCTCTGATTCAATGAGGCAAGGCTATCTACTTGGGCTTGTCTTGGCAACTGTATTCATCTTTAACAAAAAGATGATAATTTTGAAGTCTGAATTTCAGATTCTCTCATCAGGACAAGAGTAAATTACTCATTATGACAACTCAGGTAAGAGTCGTGCTTTCCATCTTAGGTCCTGAAACACACCATTGAGACGGGATGCTATTCTGAAATCCTAACCTGACACCTATATGTGTATATAAAAGGTTTACCTGAGCTAACTAGCTGGATCTGCCACCATAATAGCAAGACAATAGGGTGCTCTTCAAACCACTCAGCTCTAGGGGGAGGATGCAAACTTGAAGACCACGTTTGGCTATGGTTTTTTTTTTTAATTGAAAAAAAAAAAAAAAATTGGCTGTACCGGGTCTTCATTATGGCACACAGAGTATTCAGTTGTGGCATGAGAGATCTAGTTCCCTGAATAGGGATCAAACCCAGGCCCCCTGTATTGGGAGCATGGAGTCTTAGCCACTGGACTCCCAGGGAAGTCCCAGAGTATTTGATTTGACCTGAAGTACTTTAAGAAATAAACATGGGACACTTCACATGAAATTCTGCATCTGCAGCTCCTTGGTATTGGGGCAGGAAGGACCCGGCAACACAGTGCCCGGCTCCGCCGCCGTCAGCTGGAGCTGCTGGCAGCATGATGAGTCGTATACACTGTCCAGCTTGCAACTCCCCAGGACAATCACTTCCATGACTTGCCTGGACCCATGGGCTTCTGAGCTTAAGGATCCCAAACCAGGTTCCATAACAGCTAGAAGCCACATATGAAAGAAAGTGGATAAATATCTTGGAAAATAAAAAAGGAAGCTCACTCTGTCTCAGTCTGGATGGCTGGCCAGTTCCCCTCCTTAAACGCCACAGAGCTGTTATTCCAGGGAGCACATCATGTCAGCGACACCCCGGGGCCAGCAGTTCTTGGGTGAGGGGTGGGAGGGAGCCGTGTGG